>JBBMKC010020869.1:0-18735 GCA_037834085.1 Bipalium vagum | reverse complement strand
TATAATAATAATCATAAAAAAATTAATAATAATTAAATCAATAATAGTCATTCAAAAAGACATCGTAAAAAAACGGCACGAGTTTATTAGACAACCTAATAGAAGAAAGGATTTTATTACATAAAATAAATATGGATAGAAAATAAGAATATATTTGTGTGCGTAACTTTATATTTATCAGAGATAATTTGAATGCTTTTCGATACATCGATGAAAATCGCCCATTAATGGAAAAAATACCATAAAGTAGTTTCCAACAAAACAATGCGAGACTACATACTACCAATATAAAACAGCAGTTTTTGTGTAAATCAGAAAGAATAACCCGAACAGCATATTGAAGAGATTTATCTGTTATAAAGATGTCTGGGATATCATAAACTTCTTGTTTGTTGTTGGGATTTCACTTTAAAATTATAATTACAATAACGAAAACCAAAGCATTTAAAATTTTCTTTTTGACAGCTAAATTGTTCAAATTAATTAACCCGGAAGGATTTATTGGCTTGTTAATAAGTAGTTAATAATAGTTTTTATTAACTTTTAATTATTTTAATAATTTGAGACATTAGATGATAAATAAATTCAGCGAATGTGGCGACATGTTTAAGGTGGAAATAAATCATCTATTTAACAGTACTATTAATATAAAAACTCAAGATTGTCGTATAATGTGGAGACATTATTCCCTATTGACATATTTTTTCATGCACTCCCGTTTCTTTACTGAAAATACAAATGTACTACGATTATCTTCAGATGTTTAAAAAATCTTTAGTTTCAATCTTTCGTTACCTTTATATTTATGACCACATAAAAAAGAATTGAAATAGATAGAAAGCAAAATATTTATACAATAACCATTTCCTTGTTCATTCGATTTCAAAAAAATTTTTAATCTCATTTTTTAAACTGAAATTCGAAAATTTCTTTCAATGTCTAATAATACATATTCTCATATAAAATTTAGGAGAATTCTAAGTGTTTCAGTTGTATAAAATTAATTTATCATTAACTTTAACAATAAAATTAGCATTTTCAAACTCTGAATTTTCGATTTTAAATAAAAACTTCAATATAAACATATTTTAGTAAGTATATCTCAATCAAAATCTATAAAAAATTAATCAATTTTATAAAATTAAAAAAAGAATAATTATTTTCATTAATTAATTAATATGGACTTTGTACTAACAGCACTTTCCACAATAAAAATATCTACATACAGACTGTACGTATTATATAGCTTATTCCCATGGCCGAGGACCACGAATATTACTCCAGTCAGCATTTTTATCCAATTTTGAATAAAAATCCTGGACATCTGCTTCGGGAATAGGTGAAACAGCAACAAAATTTTTTACTTTATGCTTAAATAATCGGATTTCTGCTACCATTGACATTAAATATCCTCCGGATAAAGTGGCGCATAACACAATACACATTACTTTCTTCATATTTAAATATTATTTTATCTTTTCATTATTAAAACAATTTTGTTATTTCTTATTTAGCTCGGACAAAACTGTTATATTTTAACAAATGAAGTTTTTTTTTAGATTAAATTTTATAATATAAATAATAAAAATTAATATTCATATTTTTCTAAATTTATTATTAATTAGAGTTATCCATATTTTTCAATATCAAATGCAATATTTAATTGCCAATAATACTATGTTTCAACCTTAAGGTTACATTTTTTGTAAATTAAATTGACTTCTGCTATTATTTAGATAATGAAATAATATTACGTGTAGCAGTTAATTCTGCGAAATTTTTTTAAAAAACAAAATGCATTTATTTTAAAGACAACACAATTATATTCTACATATTTCCTATCGTTATCTATACCATTGGTATAAATTTCTATTAACTTGTGAATGTCATTGTAAAAAGAAATCTTCTTTAGACATAAATCCGCTCATTTAGCCAAAATAATATATTTATTGAAATATAGTATTTAAGATACATATTTAAGAAAAATGGATAAATCCATTCCAAAGACATATCTTAGTAAAAATATACTAATTATTTAATTAAAAATTGGTCTCAGAAATCTCAGAAAAACAAACCGGGAGAATACCAAAATTCAACAAAATATTAAACAATTTTGAACATTTCCTCTCACAATATTTATTAACTTATTTACAACTTCGAATATCATTTAGTCAAAACAGATAAATATATTATTTATCGCATTGTTCTATACAATTCATCATCAGATGATCATTTGTCCTAACTTAGTCTCTTTAAATATCTTGTTAAATTTTCTTTCCTTGAAAAAGAATATGTTACTATTATACTTAGATGTAGTAACGTATGCTCGTGTGCTCATGACTCCACTTTTTATAAAGCGTGTTCGTAACTCCTCTCAATCTTATCGAATCAAAACACCCACAATAAAACTGTATCCGCACCCTAAGAACTTAATCAAAACGTGCTCAATAAAACTTTATTAACCAAAAGCACATTCACACTATCAATCACCACGAGAAGTCTCAAATAAGTCCAATAAATAATAATAAAATAAATACATTACTATTAATGAAATGAGAGAAAAAAAGAATCACAGAGTTCATGAAAAGTAACAGCAGAAATCAGCACAACAAAAATAATAAACGGTCTCTCACCAAGATCGACAAGGGATCCCCGGTCGCCCTCTAGGTCCTTCTCAAGTCACCTACGGGTTCCCAAGCTCGTTGGATCCCCTTGTGAATTTGTGAAGACTCCCAGGAACAATACAAATCAAAAAACAAATAATTGCGTGATCTAAACTTGAACTTGAACTTATAACATTGTGTAATTTGAATTTAAACTCTATTCCTTTAATTCCTTGAGTGATCCGAACCTTGACTGTATATAAATTAAATTTCATTTTTTGGAATATGTACCATATGAATTTTATCCAAGATGGAGATCCATGTCATACCTCAAAGGCAACCCAAGCGTGGCTGAAAGAAAATATGAAATTCTGGGATAAATCAATATGGCCCGCTAGCTCACTTGATCTCACTTCCTCTCAATTCTCCTTTGATTTTCTCTGTTCAGACAGAGGCCTCCAAAGTACAGCACTCTAATTTGAAGTCTCTAAAGAAAGCTTTAACGAAGGCATGGAACAATATATCTCAGGAGTACATTATCAAGATTTGCTCCAGGTTCAGGTCCAGGGTTCAGGCCGTAATTGATGCTGATGTAGGTCTTTTTGAATAATTGTTTATGGATGTATAATGTAATAAATATAAGTTCATATTTAGTTCTCAATAAAATTTTACTTCATAAATTTAATTTTTATATTTGTGTATTTATTTCCGCGATTATACGACGCACCCGGTAAATACCAATAATTTTATTATAAAATACACGAAAAAATTTTAATAACAAGAAAAAAGGAAGAATTTACAAACTGTTGCGAATCTCGGATTACAGACAGAAGATTATATTTCTAAAAGAGCCTTTAAAGAAGAATTATTCAAAATTGAAAATCCAGAAAAGGACGAATATTAAGTATCCGCAAAAATCTATAAAATCCTAAGAATTCAAACTCAAAAAATAAAAATACGATAAAAAGGAGAACTATTCGATCAGAAAACAATTCCGGCGCTCAAAGGTTTTTATCCAACATTGAATTTTCTCTTAATTTTTTCAAAACCCAGTTTTTCGTCAAATATGAGTTTTTTCAATGTATTTTAGTAAAAATAAAATATCTTTCCCACAAAAATAATTTTTTTCACATATTTTGTAAAATCCTATATATGTTAAGTTTTGTGAGAGTGAGGATGTGTACAACCTATCTTAATATGACTCCTTAGGGTAGTGTACCGATCACAAATAAGGCAAACAAAACGATTTTAAACTTTTATTTTTAATACACTTTTTACAACTTTTTAAAAGATTTTTCTTTTAATAAAATCAAAATGACAATATATTTTTAATTAAAGAAGATATTCAATCTACACCAGGAAATGTGTAGATGCTCTGAAGTAAAATAACGAATCTGATAACTAGTTAATAAATAAAACACAAAAAGAAGAATCCGGAAATTTAAATTGAACAAAAACAGAAAAGTGAAATTATATTCGAGTTCTGTAAAGTTAATTTATTAACTAAAGTGAATATAATAATTCACTTACACTTTAATTAGTATATTTTTCCTGTCCAAATTGATTTATGATAAACTTAGAATTTTTGAAGGCGAATTTTTATGATTTTTCTTTGGGTATTTATACTAATTATTATGTGTGCCAGCATTCCTACAATTATCATTGGTTTATTTTATAATGACTTCATTTCTTCCCTTTTTTCCGCTGGAATAAAAGATAAAATTGAATTAGTTGTAAAAGAAAATTATGCTATAAAAAATAAAATATTACAGGATTATATAATTAATAATGAAGTATTTCATAAAACTATGATAATTATGTCAGAAGAAATGAAAGATATGCAAGATAAAATTAATTTAAAAGATTTAGAAATTTATAATTGGAAATAGAAAAATTAATCAAGAAGTAAGAGATAAATATACAAGAAAATTTGAATTAAATAAAGATGAAAGAGAGAAACTACGAAATGAAAAATTAAAGAGTAAATAATAGAATGAAATGATTCAATAATAGATTACTGAGAATTTGCTCCTAAATTATCTTTTATGATTAAAAAATGTTAGAATAATAAACTAAAAATGGATATCGGTTTAAAAACAATAAATAATAATTTAGAAAATGCTATTAACTTAATTGATAAATTACATAAAAAAGTATTAAGCTCTAATTTTATAATTTTTATTTTAGTGATTATTTCAATTTTATTTTTTATGGTAATTGTTTTCTTCATTATAACCAAATGGAAAAGGCTTATTTTCTTAAAAGATTATGTTTATAAATTACGAAATCAAAGCTTTTAATTCATGTGTTTGCGCAGCTTTGCTGCTAAACACCAAAAGGTTTGGATTCTATATTATTTAAATTAAATCTTTTATCATCAAATTGATCTAATGCTTTTTTATTTTGTTTTAAAAGAAATATACCAAGTTTATCAGATTTAATTTGAGTATAATCATTTTTTGTTATAATCGGATAAAAAAAATTTTTTTTAAATGATTTAATTTAATTTCTTTATTTACAGCCTATTTTTGTATTCCTTTATTTTTTATGTTTTCTGATTCTTTGTTATTTAAAATTGATTTAAATTTATAACCACATGATTTTGATTTTAATGCAGCAAATTCTGTCATTATTTCCCCCTCTAATTCATCAGTAAATTTTCCTAATACTTTATTATTTTATGTATAATCAAGTTTATCTAATTTTAAAGTAGTAGCAAATTCATTTTCTTTATAATTTGAGAAATCCACCTAATCTTTAAATTGATTTAAATCTTCATAAAGATTTTCAGTTTTAATTTTTATAACAAATGAATCAGTATCTTGGTAAATTTATTCAATATTATCATAATATTTTGGGGTTGAAATTCGGTTTGTTCCCGTTTTGTTTATATGGGTCAAACCGAAGGTCATTTTAGATAAGTATTTAATTTTATTTAATTATGTTTTTAGATATTTAAACTATTTTAGATATGAAAGTTTTTGGCCCTCTTTAGGGCCAAATTTATGATTTTATTATTCTGAAATATTGAAAGAAATATCAATAAGTTTATTTATTTTATTGAAATATTACAAAATACATTTATAGCAATGATATGAAGTTATTCTACAAATCATTGCTATTTTTTCGTCTCCATATGAATTCCAATAAGTGAGGTGCAATTTTGGTAGTTCGGTTTCGTACAGGTATTTTTTTAATTTAATCCGGTAAAATTAAAATATTATAAAGAAAAAAGGTATAATTATTTATTATTAACATAAAGAGGAATAAGAGGAAATATATCTATTGTTTATGGAAATAGAAAAAATGTCTAATTAAATTTTCATAGAATTTTATGCTATAAAATCTAATCTATATATAATAGTTATAGTTATTTTAAAGATGGAACGATATTTAATGATAATAAAGTTAAAGGAATTAATAAAAGTAACAAACAGAAATAAAAGAATATGATAAAATTTAAGATATATCTTTCAATACTTTTGTAATGAAAAAAATAATTTTGGTTTAAAATCTACGAAATATAACATTTATTTATATTCACAAAATAAGATTGCTATTTCCAGATTGATGATAAAAGAATAATTGAAAATAATATAAAAATAATAATAAAATATAAACATATATAAATAATATTTAATAATAAATATGGTTTTGCTGATCCAGAAGAACTAATAAGTAACATTCTAAAAGGTTTTGGTAACTTTGAATGATGATTAAAATTTATTTCTCTCTCAAAACAAAGATTCTCCATTTTTTATAAAAACTTTTTAATCTCTTTAATACAAACTTATTTGTGAACATTAAAATCGATTTTGTTCTCCATTAAAATGTATTAGTTCATTTTTATTATCAAATATCTTAAATTTTATTTCATTTATATGTTTTGTAAATAAAGAATAGTAAATTAGGAATTTTGATCTTTCAATAATTCTAGATCTCCTTTTAACAATGCTAGAAAGACAGTTGAAAATAATATTTCTTAATCAACACTATTACAATCAATCATGATTCTATTTTTTTATGAAATTTTAACCCTTTTTTGATTCAAAATCACTTTTTGTATAGCGTTTGTTTTCAGATCATAATATTTCAGTAATTGAATTTTCTAGAAAAGAAACAATACAAACTTTAAATATTTTCATTTTACAGTTTAAAGAAATTGGATTATCATTAATTCTTATATAATACTCTTCTGGTTTCAATGGTTTTAATTCTTTTATCCTTTTTAATCCACACTCAGAAATTTTACATGCTAATGGAGTTATTTTTGTCTTTCGAGATTTTTTTCAGTTTGAGTTTGTAATAGTTACAACTATTTTATTATTTTTTAAAAAAAGAGATTTTTTGAAAAATAAATTAAAGCAAATTTATAGTTGAAATTTAGATTAATAATTAGTGGTGTTTCAAACTTAAATGTAATTTCTGAGATTTTTACTTTCACATTAAATGTTGTTGTAAATTTTTGAAATAAAAAATTTGATATTTTTTGTAAAAATGTGTTATCATTATACTAAAATGTAGCAACGTGTGCTCGTCACTTTGTGTAACTCGTTGTGTTCGAAATCCCTCTCAACGCCTTTGAATGTAAAACACCCTCCAATATACAGTATCCGCTCCCTTTAATAACCAATTCAAGATATTTTAAATAAAAATTTATTTGTACTAATAATTACAAATATTAAATCGATCACAAAAGAAATGTTATTATGGATAAACTGAAATCCCGCTACTACTGAATTTAAATTTAATAATGATAATAATTTAATACTGAAATTGAAGAAAACAAAACGAAAAATAAAAATAATCAAAATCGATCTCACCAAGAGAGACAAGGGGTCCTCGGGTCACCCTCTAGACCCTTCTCACATCGCCTAGGGATTCCCAAGCTCGCTGGGTCCCCTTGTAAAAAGAATCCGACTGCATAATTTGGAAATGAATAAAAGATTTACTATAGTCGTCCTCTTAATTCCTCCAACAGCGTCCTCTGGAATTTTTGAATGTTTCCTCTGAAATTTTTGGGCAGAACTTTTGAATGTTTCCTCTGAAAATTTTCCCGACAGAACTTTTGAATGTTTCCTCTGAAATTTTTTTTTGGCAGAACTTTTGAATGTTTCCTCTGAAATTTTTGGGCAACTTAACGGGAATAGCCGTCTCCTTTTATACGCGTAGGGATTGGTCTACGATCACCAATCCCTGCTCTGAGACGACTATAGCTTCTCACTATCTCCACGCCGAGATAGTCTCCTGATCCCATGAAAAATAATACCCACGACGGGATTTCCCCATCTCCAATTAACAAGAATGATCCCATGAAAAAATAGTCCCCACGGTGGGATTTCCCCTTAATAATTAATCAGAAAAAAATTTCCCCCCTTTTTTTTTGAAAAAAAAAATTTTTTTTGTATTATTATTATTATTATTACTGAAATTATTATTATTCAAAATTATTATTTTTCAAAACCCAACAAATGTTTCTATTTTTTAAAAATAAAAATAAATTTTTAATCAGAATCTAGGTTAAATTTAACTTTAATATTTTCATAGTAACCATAGTAATCATCATAAATTTAAAGTCAAAAGGAATCGGAAGAAAATTCAGCCAAATTAATGATAGAAAACTAAGAAGATGGGTGAAGTGGAATCTGAACCAGGTAAGGTAAAGTGAAAGCGGAACAAAAAGAACCAGTTATTAAGTAGAAAATAATTTGGATTGTGTTAAAACAGAAATTGTGATTTAATTTTGTATTATATATAAATAAAGTTGTTGATAAAGTCTGAGTAATTTTAATTAAGGGAGTCGGGGAACCGAATTTAAATAAATCAGGATTTCCCGTTGAGTTAGTTCGAAGACATCTCTCAAAAAGGTTTTTTAAAAAAGGACTACAATATAGTTGATAATAATATCAGGGTTAGTAATAATAATAATTAATTAATACTGATACTACTAATAATAAAGTAAAACCTGGTTAATTCGTAACGTGCGGGACACAAAAGTTTATAATGAATTATCAGAGTTTTGAATTAACTGACAAGTAAAAATAATAAAATATCTGTTGCGATCTACAATGGTTTTCGAATTAACAGAGTTTGAATTAATAAAAATTAATTATAATTTTTTGAATGTTTCTTAATAGTAATTACTAATTATACACTACTCCGACAAAGTTTAGTGGAATTTAGGCATAATTCTTACTGCCGACGCCAGCCTATGATATTCATTTGATTAATTTAGATCTTATGTAAAAGACTCTAAGAGATTATTTAAACTTTAATTAGTGTATAAGTTTGTTATGGTTATTTTAAAATTTTATAGTTGTTGCACTAAACATCTTAGATAATTGATATGTTTTTGATGACTTGAATCTTTAGAAAATCTGCACAAATGAACGAAATTGGATGAAGAATCAATGATTTATATTAAGTGATAATGGTAAGTGTTAAATAATATAACAACAGGACATTTCCAACTACGCTTTGGTGTTTGTTTGAAGTCAAGACCACGCCATCTGAAGAGGAACATTCTTTTGACAAGTCGATTTCAGAATGAAGATTAGTTCTGAAAGGAATCTTCATAGCCTGAATTCCACTATATTATAATAAGTAAGATTTCATTGCCGCAACATTATCAAGTTGAATAATAACTCCACAATATCCTTTAAATTTAATCTTTAGATTAAGTGTTAGCTAATTCATTTTTAAAATAAAATCCTCTGTTTTTAAGATGCATTAATAACATCCATTTTCACTAAAATACATATGCATAATGTCTTTCAAAATTAAATACACATGAAAATAATTTTTACTTCTGTTGGATTTAATAATCGGTTCTGATGATTTTTATAAAATTAAGTAATCAGTAATTGAAAATCTATTTCAGTGTACATGAATCTTTTGAAATAACCATAATTATATACTAATTTATAAATTTTCTTTAATTTAAATAATATATAATAACATAACCATAATTATATACTAATTTATAAATTTTCTTTAATTTAAATAATATATAATTTAAATAATATATAATTTTTAATAAGATAAAAAAATTTTTAAATGGTGAAAAATTGTTTAAACAACTTAATTAAAAGTTCATGCAATATTCATTTAATATCTTTCTAAAATAATAATTTTTAAAGTTTTAAAATGACTGAACAATATGAATTTTTATTTAAATTTTTAATAATTGGAAACGCTGGAGTTGGTAAATCATGTATTCTTCATCATTTTATTGAACGGAAACCTAAAGAAAATTCCATTCATACTATTGGAGTCGAATTTGCTAGTAAAATAATTCAAGTTAATAATAAAACAGTAAAGCTCCAAATATGGGATACAGCAGGTCAAATTTTTATTTAGTCAATTATGTTCTTCTAAATTATCTTTCACTACTTTGAATTTTAATAAAATAAAATCATGTGGTCATTTCATTATCATAAATTAGATTAACGTTTAATAATAAATTAAATTGATAATTTATTGTAAAAATTTTTTCCAGGCCAAGAAAGATTTAGATCTGTTGCTCGATCATACTATAGAGGTGCTAGCGGAGCCTTGGTTGTATATGATATCACCAATAGAGATTCCTTTAATGCCGTTATAAATTGGCTTTCTGATGCGAGAAGTTTGGCGGGTACGAACCTATCGACAATTCTTGTGGGCAACAAAAAAGATTTGGACGATAATAAAGGATCAAGAGAAGTCTCGTTTGCTGAGGCAGAAAATTTTTCCAAGGAAAATGATATGTTATTTTTCGAGACAAGTGCCATTAATGGCGAACACATACAAGAAGTATTTTTTGAGTGTACTCGTTCCATTGTTAGTAGATGGGAATCCAATGAAACAGCAAACAGTGTGGTACGAACATCATCTCAAAATTTCGGAGATATACGAAAAAGGTTCTAGTTCATCTGTTTTTTGTTCTTATTTCAGTAACTGTTTTTTTTAATGTTAAAGGGAATATATTTATTTTACCAATAGGCAATATCAAAAATATATTTCCAATTGATTTAATGATTAATCACTCAAATCTTTTGATTTCTTCTGTCACTATCGATTTTTCTTTAATCAATATCACAAATTGATAAAATTTTCCATTATATTTTTAAGTCGACATGTATAGTTCAAAATATCGATTAAATAATTCACAATATGAATTGAGTTTTTCATAGGTCTATTTTTTATCACCAACGAAATTCTAATAAGATTTCAGACATCAGTGATCACTAGTTTGGACTAAATAGTCTAATTTTTAATTTTTTAACAATGATAAATCGGTTTTTTCGAATCTCAATACAATGTTACTGTGAGTACTTAAACAGATTTTAGAATGTTTACATTCTTATGAATTGCTTTACTATTTAAAATTAATTAAAATTTTTATTTTAAATGTTATTAAATTAAAAAAATTTTTCTTAATGAATTTTAAAAGGTTATTTTATTACATTTTTACTTGTTTTAAGAAATTGGTGTCGTTAATTTATTAAATAGTGGTTCCAATATGTGTTCTGGAGTGGTCGAATGCCGATTTGAACTTCATAGTAATGCCCCTGAAAGCTGTCTTCGAAGATCAACTGAAAAATATGTAATAGAATGTATTTCCACCAAAAAGAAACATGGCGCTAGGGGAATTATGGTTTGGGGAATATTCTCAGCATCGGGAGTTGGTGAGCTTATACGATGTACTTGGTCAATTAATGCCAAAGAGTACCAAAGGATATTAGATATTGGATTGCTTCCAAGCATCGAGAAGTTATGCACGGAAAATGAAAGACAATATATTATTTTCCAACAGGACAATGCACCGGCGCACACAGCAAAAACAGCAAAACCATGGTTGAAGAAAACAGGTGTACTGGTTATGTTTTGGCCCGGACAATCGCCAGATCTTAATCTCATTGAGAATATATGGGCATACATAAAGACAAAACTAGCCGCGAAAATTTTCAAAATTCCTGGTCAACTGTGGAAAATAGTCGAGAAAGAATGGAAAATCATTAATACAGAACTTGTAAGAGACTATCATAAAGCCTACCCAAACGGCTCAAGTTGCTTAAATTGGTCGAATGGAAATATATCCATTTTTAATATTTTTTATTTAGTTAATGATATATTGTTTGAAATTTTTTTTAAAATTGTTAAAATAAATGTCATGATATATGATATAAATTATGTAAGCCTCATTTTTTTGTCCAGGTGTGTACATTGCTTTGGTCATCATAATGAGCTCATTTAGTTTTTAAAAAATATCCGATAGCATGTTGCACAAATGATGCAACTGAAGCTTAAAAAGTTGAGTTATGAAATTATTCTTTATTCTCCAGACTTTTCCCTAACACCTGTCTACATCTTTATTTTTAAAGCAGATTAACTGTTGATTGGTGGCTGTCTTGTTTAAGTCCGTTGCTAAACAACAAATACTTTATTTTCTGTATCATTTCAGATCTGGTTTTCATTTTTTCCAGAACAATGTGACCTGTAGACAGCTCCCAAACATTTTCTATAGGATGCATGTCAGGAGAATTACCGGACGAGTCAAATAGTGGTATTTTTCAGTTTCCATGTATTTCAGTATAACTTTAGCTCTACGCCAAGATGCACTAACTTGACAACCACGAAACCAGGTTTGTAATTGAGGGTTTAATTCATTTTAACATGAGGAATAATGTCTGCCTCTTTCAGTTGTCATTATAGAGACCTTAAAAATTTAAGCCTGAATCAACAATGTTTGAGTGGATTTCTTTAATTATCTTCCGACGAAGTCTAAGTACATATATAGTCTATAGGGGTTGCTTTTCTCGCTCTTCCGTTTTACTGAGACTGAATACTATTACGTTGTTCAATTTGAAATTGCGAATATTTGATATCAAATTTCAAATTAAAATCTTTCAACAAGTCTTAATCGGAATTTTTATTTATATAAATAAAATTAAAGAGAAATTGTCAAACTTTATCAATTTAAAATTAATAATAATAACATAAAATATAATTTTTTTCATTGATCTCTTAGCATGGTTGAACAAAATTTAGGATATGCATATTACATGAGTTTAAGCTAAAATACAATGCATCTAAAGCAATTTTAAACATTTAACTGAATAGAGTGATAGTAGTGTAAGTGAATATGTAACTTAAATGTGGTTGAAAGGATTTCGAGGTGGTAACTTGAATCACTAAAACAAAGACCGGGTTTTCTGCTAAGTAAAGGTCAATTAAAGCCAGTTGTTGAAGAAAAATATCAGAAAAAATTAGACAACTTGCTCAACAGCTTAAAGAGGTTAAAATTCTATTTATTTAATATTGAAAAACTAATTTCATACTGGAAAAAACAATATCAATAAATATCCATTTAAATTAATTACAGTTTTTAATGTTGACAAATTTCATTGTATTTCTATGTTATCAATGTTTTTTGTTCTTCATTTGTACATGGAAGGTTTATTTAAAATTGATATGAATCCAAAGTGAGTCAAATAGTTTGACAATATTAAATATTTTAAAATAAGTTAAATCAATAAGAATATTTTATAAATTTACTTAAAATTTATTTAATCAATATCAATGTAATTACAATAAAATGTAGATTGTCATTGAATTTAATTTACAATTTGTAATGATTATTTTAAACAATTAATAAGAACATAGATTTTTTTATTAATAATTTCAATAAAATAAGTCACAATGAATATTCGTGGGAAAGTAAATTCTTTGCAGATCTTTATTTTACAATTGTGGTTTAGAATATTTAACATTTCATTTTTTTATTGGATCATTCTTTGTTAAATCAATAATTACTACTATTTTTTTATTTTCATTTCATCAATAAAAAATAATTGGTTATTCGGAAATTAATGTGTTCAGTTTTTGCAAAAGAAATAAAACAAAAAACAGTCATTATCTAAAATCGATTTTTATAATTTTTTATTAATTTTCATAATATACACTTGAAAATCTTCAATATAAATTGTTAAGTAATGTAATAAAATATAATGTAATAATTTTTTGTGAACAAGTCACATATAAATTTTGATATTTGTGAAATGGTGACTAAAATCTTTATTTCTCAACAAAGAAGATAATTGTTATATAAATGAAAGTATAAAAATTATAGATTTTTTCACAGAAAAATATTAAAAATTTCCCAAGAAAATGAGAAACCAGATTGATAGATTTTAGAAGCTCCTTTAAAAATTTCCGGTGAAGTTTCATTCATAGTCTTCATTTTCCAATTAAGAAGGAAGCAAACCTCTTTCCAATTTATATAAAGTTATGTAAAACTATTCATTATAAACAATGGTATCAACATTTGATATAAGTTATGTACAGAGAGAAAATTATTTTGATTCAACAACGGCTGCAACAAGAATCCGTCAAGAATCAAGAAAATAGATCCATCGAACAAATTCTGACTAAAAAACTTTACGGCTTCCTGAAGTTAAGAAGCATTATCATTAGTATTCTTGTACTGAATGAGAAATGATCTTGAGTTCAAAAAATTAAATAGTATTTAATCAAGATTAATAATTTGAAATTATAATTTTATTTTTAAAAAATTGCTACTGAATGATTTACCACCTTAAGAACTGAGAAAATTTAGTAAAAATTCAAGGGTCTCTAACTCTGTGACTCTCCTGTCATACTTATCACGTGGACCAAAAAAGAAAAGAGATGTTATTTACTTAATTGATCCTACAATGCTGATACCTGTATCAAATTATACAGTAGTATTTTCTAATGAAGTTTACGATGATTGATATTGTGTATTTGTTCTATGATCTTTTATACAAGTTTAATTTCTCACCTAGGGTGTCATTAATTTCAAAACGAGCTATTCATTTTAACATTAAATATTGTACCTTTATCTCCTATCGGAATAAGGCAATGTCGAGTATGAAAAATAATTTGTATAGTCAAAAAAGTAAAGACATTTAAAAATTTAATTTTTGGTTTATATTACGTCTGTCGTTTAAAGATGTCACTTTTTCCTTTTTCGTTTCTTAGAGTAATTATAGATGATACTTAAAATGAGGATCAAATGCATCAAACCACGAAAAATAAATAAAACTTCAAATTTGAGTTTCTTTTCATCACCGAATATTTCGTTTTTGTTAATAAAATTTTTCTAGATCTATTTTCCTGCAGAC
This sequence comes from Bipalium vagum, assembly GCA_037834085.1. Lineage (NCBI taxonomy): Eukaryota > Metazoa > Platyhelminthes > Tricladida > Geoplanidae > Bipalium > Bipalium vagum. The sequence goes on along the minus strand of JBBMKC010020869.1, from coordinate 3,989 downwards.
ACAACTTTAGCTATTTTTTAGAAATTCTTTTGGTATTTTCCGTAAATAAATTCAACTTCTAATAAAGTTCTTTGACCGTTTACGCAGATTTTTATGGTAATTGAAATTTCCTTTAGATTTTGCATCCGAACATTTGATTTTCAACAGAAAATCGCTGAGATTCTATTTTTGAATTTTATCAGCTATTGATCTTTTTATTCGGTTCTATTTTCATTTTCAGCCGACCATGTCGGTTTTTACTATATAAATAACATAAGTATAAGATATTTTTTTTATAATGCGACTACTTTTCTGTAAATATTGTTTCTCGCATAGCTCCTGAATTTTATTAATGAAATCAGTTGAATACATGTGAAAAATATTAAATGTAATAAAAATAAATGAATCTAATTATAATTATTTATGATTTTGAGATAGTTATAATATTTAATCAATTATTAAGTCATTTTTATTAAAAAATATTGTAAATAAAACAAAATGGTCCGAAAATTTGTTTTTTACGAATTATTCAAAGCATACGTTAATTCGTAAATCTTAATATAAATATTTAATGATGTTTACATGTAAAATTTATTATAATAATAATAAATTCGATAAAAATTGATGGTAAAAAAATTATCGCACATTTCACTAACAAAATAACATTGTTGACTTTTAATCTGTCACTGCCATGATTTGGAGCAAACCTTTATTTATGTTTTGTACGTAATTTTTCTTTGATTTTTTCCAAAATCTTTGCTTTTCTCTTTATATGCCCCTTTAAAATTTCATTAATTTAGTAGCGATGTATATTACCAAAAATAAAAATGTGATATTTTTCATCAATCATCTTTAGATTTTTATAATTTGCTCATGAATTTATTTAAATTCTGTTTTCCATTGAAGTATTTATAATTTTATTTAATTTTGATCTTATACAGTTTTCTAATAATAATTTAATTTTCTATTGATAAAATATAAAATGAAAAGTAACAACTTTCGTTACATTCAACTACGTCAAAGCAATACATAAAATAAATATTCATAAATTAATCAAGTTTACAAACGCGTCAAATTGATAGCAACAATCAAAATCCATTTCAAGGAGGGTAAGCTTTCATCAAAAGAGACTTTGAGATTTATTGTTTATCATTTCAAAATGACTCATACTGATCACAGTGTTCAGATGGGGAATTGTAGAATGGGATATTAAATTTATTTTAGTGTTTATAAGTTCTGCTAGATCTATTGATCAATTTTATCTACAAATATTTATAGATATTTAGGAGCATTTAAACAAAATTATTTTAAGTCACTCTTAATCTTTTGTAGCCATTTTAACTAATATAGTTCATAATGTTTTTATCAAACTAAATTCGAGTTCTAAGCTACGAATAAATATTACCAATAGACACTTATAATTTAATCCTCATTATATGACCAGAAAACTGTATCTCCAAGGCTTTCATAATGAGTATTAATTTTCTAAGTTTTATTTTGAAATTCTTAAAATTATGTAAAAGATTTAATGGTTTCTTAAATTTTGTTTTAGATGGAATAAATTGTCAGATTCTCCTGCAGGGGGAATAAAATTGACTAGTGGAAGAACAAGTGGTAGTCTTTGTCAATGTTGATTATTCACATTTGAACTAAACTTTGCACTCCATTTTTGATGTGTAAATTAAGATTGCATTAATTCAAGAATATTCTTCAACCAGTATATCGAAAAATCATCAATATTTTTAACTAACTATTCTCATTGTGTGAGAAAATAAATTTAAAATTCTTTGATCAATTTATACTGTGGTGATCATGAGTTCAACTGTTATTAAAAAGTAACTGTTCTTTATTAATAATTATTATATCATTTTGTCTGAAATCATTGAATGATAATATCAATGTTGTTTTTTCGGTAAATAAATGTTAAATAAGATTTTAAGTTTTTATTTTCATAAAATAATTTTATTTTGAAAACCGATATTCACAACATGCAATTAATTTTTCGAAATTAGAAAAAATTAAATAAAAGAGATCATACACAGTTATGAAGATTTATTTGAACATATTTTTGTCGGTTATTTGGATATTGTTTCTAAAGTTTAGAGATATTTCTATTATAATGAAATAAAATATGTTTAGATACTAAAATTAGAAATATCGATTTCTCCTTACCTGGATTGACAAGTTTGAACTGAAAAAAAATTTTATGAAAGGAATATAGTAAAATGAATGAATTAAGTTTCAGGTACAATCTCAATGGATTTTTTTGACTTTGTACTAATATTACTGAATTATTTTTAACTCTACAATGCTTATAGTTAGTGTAAATTCAAATATATTATTTATGCTTCAGATAATATAAAACTAGCTTTTGTGTTTAATTAAAAAAATTTTTAGCCTCACAAATGATTAAGGCAGATATGAGTTGAAAGTATTTTCAAGACCAAGATTTTATTTATAACAATTTAAAATACAAAACTTTTGAAAAAATAAGAAATTTAGATATAGAGGTTTTCTCTATAATCCAATCAAGTAAATTTTATTTAAATTTTATTTTTTTAATTATAATTTTCTATTTCTGAAATCAAATGAAAACTTGATAAATAGGTAAATCAATTTTTACATAAAAATATTTTTAGATCAGTTCAGAGATCGAAAAATATATAAAAAACAGAAATCCTTTATAGTGAAATTGACTTTAACATTTTTTTGATTGATAATCAATTTTTTATATTTATATTATATCATCAAAATAATATTTGTATTAATATTAATTATATTATTATTTAAAGTTTTGGAAAGCAGGCCAAAATAAGAAAACTTTAGAATCTATTTTTAGAAAAATTATAACTATTGAAATGAAAATTAAAAAGTTAAGAAAGTAGAAATTCTAGAAGAATTTGTTTATTCAAATCAATAAACGGAGGTATAAAAAACCATTTTGTAGAATTCTGAATTCCCTTACCAGCTGGGATGGGAATTTTCAAAGAGAAATACCGTTAAAATTTCTGTTTCACGTTTTTATTGATAAAGAATTTTAGCTAAATTTGAAGAAAGATACTACAATCATCTATTGAAAACCAGATTAGGTTATTTGATAACATATGATAACATAAAAAGGAAGGATTTTAGGTGTCTAGATATTCTAAATTTTTCAATTAAAATATTAAGTAAAACCCCAAAATTATATTTTTCATGCATAATAACAAAATTTTGTTTATCAAAAGATAATTGTAATCCATAAAATTAATGGATTACACAAACTGGTAGGTTCGTTGGATCAGACCCTGAAAGTCTCTACAGTAATAAAATTACTTTAAAAAATAACGAGAGATAATAATTAATAGTTAATAATTAATCTTGTCGTCGAGGCAATAGAAAAATAATTTTGGAATTATTAGGCTACTTAGGAAATAGCTTTTCAAACGTAGCAATTGGTGGTCTACGGCCAATTTCTACTACTATATAAGACGAAAAATTTCCCGAAGAAAGAGTAGTCAAAAAATTTAGTTAAACGATTTATTTATTTTTGTGTTTAAAGAATCTTTAAGCAGACTTACGATTTGTTTTTTTATAGTCGGAAGAATTTTTCATTGATGGTAAGTATTTTACCCTTTCTGCAACATGATTTTTCAATGGGTCCTCTTTAGTTAGAGAATCCGTGTGTAAGTAAACATGGCATAGCGGACGACCCAAGAACTCATAGAATTAATAATATTGTTATTTTATTTATGTTATTTGTTAATGTCTATGTCAATTTAGAAATATGTTTATGTTAGGTTTAATACTCATTAAAATTTATTTAAAAAATTATTGTATAATTATTAAAATAGATTTGTTATGTTAAGGCGTTTTTAAATTTTGATTTCATTTAAATATATAAACTATTTTAAGGATAAATTCAATTTTTAAGTGAAATCTATATGTGCAACGTTTTGCTAATGCTTAAGTAATATATTTTTTTAATTTTAGAAATTCTTTTGTTAAATATGGCTAAGATATCCATAGAT
>JBBMKC010020764.1:0-18736 GCA_037834085.1 Bipalium vagum | reverse complement strand
TATTTGTTTTTAGACAGCATTAGTTATCTAAATTAATTTGCCTTGAAATCTTTTATATTTCTACCCGAATAGAATCTATCAATTAATTTTATCATGTACAAGTTTTTTGTACTATTACTTGGACAATTGAATATTGAAATCTAAGTGTGTAATCTTTGGTTTTTACATTTGCCAAGGTTCCGTGAAGATGTGTAAGCATCGATTAAGATACAAATTGGTGAGAACATTCCGTTTTCATTTTTGTTGATAATCATTACTTTTCTGTATTATTTTGGTCTATCGAAAATTATATAAGTGGAACCCATAAATTCCACTTTTACAAGGGGTTGGAGGTAGGCATGGATTTCTGTGATTGTCTCGTATACCTTATCACCGGGAAGATATGGGATAATAGTGCATCAATTACTTCTGATAATCAAATAGAGACAATAGTTATTTGACAAACCTGGTGGTATCTTTATGCTGACCTGGACCGATAGAAGATTCACCAGAGAACTGAATTGAATTCCAGTTGACATGCAGAGTTATTCTTCTGTAGAAGAACTCATATGGTAGATCTCAATTGGCTTAGTGACCAGTTGATCTCACAAATGGTATCTCCATGTTAGTAGAGACCTGATGAATACGATAATGAGAAAAATTTTATATCAGAAAAGAAAAAAACAACGGAAGGAAACATCAGAAACCAATAATAAAGAAAAATACTACTTTTATGGTGTGTTATAATGTAATAAAATGATAATGATAAAATAAAAAATTTAAAATCTTTGTAAATTAAATTTAGTACTGGTATGAGCTTAGAGACTTTATATTTCGGGAAATTGAGATGAGATGCGATACGATTAAAGAGAAAATATTTTTGAATCATCATTTGAAATTGAGGAATCGTAATGACATTTATTGTGCAATGTTGTTGTAATGATGAACAATAAAATTTAGTCTTATTTTGTGTATTATTACGCAAAGGGTTAATGTTGAACATAACCTAAATAAAACTGAATGATTCGGATATTGCAGCTTGGTTAATTATATTAACATTATTATAAAATATCAAGTGATTTATTCTATTCTACAATGATTTGATAATAACATCAGCAGAAATAAGGTACATTATAATTGATCGACACTGTACATTTTGTAATGCATTGCTGAAATTAAATGAGATTATGTAGGTATAGTTATTTTATAAAAATCTGGAAACGAAACGTTTGATAATGTTTTATACAGTCAAAGAAATTATTTCGGAGATTTAAAATTGTGAAATTTTGAATATATTCAGTTTTTACTCATTAAAAACACGGGAACTATAATAAAAAAGTAACTTAAGCCTAATATCTTAGGCATATATTTTGGCAAATCCTGCCATTAACTAATTAATTTTTGTATTTCATTATTTATTATTATATTATTATTGTTATTTATCACGCATGGAACTCTCAATGTTGATCATATCCTTGAATTATAAAATATGTTTTCCTCAAAATATTGATAAAAGTTTATAAATGAGAAATGAATGGCAGTTCATATCAATCATAAGTATTCTTTTATATCTTGTTATAATTTAAAATTTTTAAGTTTAATAATAATAATAATATTATTATTATTATAATAAATAAAAATAATCAGCTGGAAATAAATTTCCTCTAAATATCGATGTGAGCACTTCTGAGATGAAAAACGAAAATAATGTATCACAAAGAATTAAAACAGAAATTCTTTTCTAAGTAAAATTTTTTTGAGAAAACTTTTTAAAGTTACATTTTATAAAATAATATTTTGATGTTACGATATTTGCGAAAGCTGATTTACGGTAGACTTCAGCATGTTGATACATATTTTCATTTGCTACTTTCAAACCTCACGTTTGTTCGTCTTTAATATATTGATGATTTGGACAAAGTTAAAAAAAAATTTTTTTTTTAACTACAAAGATTTTTTTCTACGAATCTTTATCACCACAATCAATCATACAAATTACATTTAACGTTTAAGAATAACCTATCACTTCTTTATTTTACTCTTGAAACTTTCAATCAAACATTCTTGTATTTACGAATAATATCACAAAATTTTTTTAATTGTTTGTAATATTTCTTGCATAAGGCCCAGAATCTTTCAATCGGTCGTTGATTAGGTACAGCAGGCACATTTTTATTCCTTTCAGCATAATCGATATTTTGTTAATCAAGGTAATCGCACACAATTTGTGATTAGTGTGAACTCACCTTATAAGGCCAGAAAAAAATAGCATTATCTTGTTTCAGTTCTGATAATAAAAGGTCCCAGGCGCTTTTTGAAGCATTCTTCAAGATAAATTGTCTTGTCCGTAGCACTCTTAGATTTCTGACTATCTTTTACAATTACTTGCCATATCAAATAATAGGGTTGAAATTTGATTTTTCGTTTTTTTTCATCATCAATATTAATTCGTCATAAAAAAACCTTTTAATAGGACCTGATAATGGCCTTAAATCAAGCGGATGATAAGTCTCATCATCAATTACAAAGAATTCCCCGCCACCAGAAGGAGCTGAGAGTCTATAAGGTTTTCTAAGTGAAATTTTTGCAAGTTTTTTCTAATCTTTCACTTATGTAGAACCTTAGATCTTCTTCCTAGTTATAATTTTCAACATTTTCTTTGCATTTGATATTGTGGACTTTGTGATATTTTATTTAGAGGATGTTAGACTTACACTTTTGTGAATATTGGGTTTATAAGAGGTCTTAATCTTATTTAATTGAATATTAGTCAACAGGGATAGTGCTGGATCAGAAGTTTTGAGTAATTCACTTCGCCAATGTCAGCATAGCGTTTTAAAACACATTGGATTATTATTAAATTTAATCCCTCCTCCTTAAAGTATTTAATTGTTATTTTCCGATCTTAAAGTTTTAATAAAAAAAATATTCAACAATCCTAATTGCATCTTCAGATTTTTACGATTGCAATGACTGCAAATTAATTAAATTAAGTACTGAGATTTAAAATGATAAAGGAAATAAAATAAACTTGCGGGTTTTTTTCAAGAGAGTTAATTAGAAAACCCGATATGAAATACAGTACACCCTTCATAAAAGAATTTTTAATAAATAATATCAATAAGAACCAATAATGATAAAATAACACCAAAGATAACCGATTCTCAACGTCGTTATTGTATCCGGCTGCAATTAGGATTTGAGGCATCAAAATAGTATTTTGATTGTTTTTAGTGAATTAGAGAGTAGAAATTGGTGGCCGGCGGTCAATCTTTACATATAAGGGTGTATTACTGGTTTTCGAAATGAAAAGGAAATGTTTGGCAAAGTTTTTGTTGAATTGATCAGAAGACTAGTGATTTTCAAATTTATTGCAAGCGTTAGAAGAATTGTGAATCAATAGACAATAGTTTAACATTGTTTAATATTGATAAAACGGATTCACAATAGTTTGAATCAATAGTTTAAGTTTTTTCCAATGCAACATTAAATGGGTTTTACACGTGAGTTTGGGGATACGTAGGCGATCGTTCAGGACCTAGCAGACGACCATGCATTTTTTATTCCGGATGAAATGATTCATGGTCGAAATTTTATTTTAAATTAATTCTTTCATTTCTCGACTAAAAATTCTAATTCTTTTACTAACATTACATTTAAAAAATCATTGTTATTTTGAGTCTGTTTAATAGTAACCATTTTATTGCAGTTTCCGATTTGACTCAAGAAATTAACCTATGTGTTTTTAGTGCTGAAATAAAGTTTACTGTGATTACTCTGCTTAACAAAGTGAGGGTTATTCTGGTTATTTTGAACTGTAAGAACAAGTTAATAACTATTAGCGAGGCGCCAGAAAATTGAAAGTTTTAAAGTCACACTTTAGTATAAAAGTAACAAAATAATATCCCTGTATATAATGACCATTGAAATAACTTCAGAGTAATATATCACACTCGATTTTTCGTTTTGACTTGATATAATAATTTGAGAAATTTATTTCGAAGTCCCAGTACTTCCTCCTATAACCTATATTCGAATTTCATAACTTTTTATTGTCATTATTATCGAGTAAATATTAGAAATTGTATTCTAATAACTTTATCATAATATTCAGGTCTTTATAAGTTTATATAATCTTGGGGATCAAAATAGTCATTTATTAAAAAATATTTTAAAGAAAGGTATACCGTTTTAAGAGAATCACGTCCAATATATAGTTCCTCGGTTTCCCTCGTTAGTGGTGATGTATTCACATGAGATAATAATTGTAGTCTTGATTGAAAAGAAGTCTAACGGATACAACGATGATAAAATAACACCAATGTCCATGTTGTTTATTCGATATAAAATCAAAATAATAATTGTTGGAAATACGACAACTGTGAACTTTTCTGTCATTTACAGATATTTTAAAGTGAGGGTAAATATTCCCATATACCTAGCGAATACACAAAATTTCTCATTGCCTATTTTTTTTATTAAACTTTTATTTTGTTTAAATTAAGTGACGGTTTAAATGGAATATTTTCTATATCACATTTCAATTTTGTTTGATTTATTTTGGACTGATTAATGTTGATTTTCGAACTTTAATGGATATTTGACTGACAAATAACTATTTTCAATTTGATAAACAGGATGTCAATATTTAGATTGTTATCCAATTTAAGGTCCAGTACTATTAACAAATACTTTGGCTTGAAATGGCGAATGTCTTCTATACAATATAATATGACTTTATTATTTTTCTTTGTTACAATCCGTAATTCTTTAGATACGTTGTATAAAGTTATATTTTTAAAAAATCAGCCAAAGTACACTTTCTGATAGAAAGTGAAAATGAAATATTAAGTAAGTACGTGGTGTGAATAAAAAGTTCTTAGACTTGTACAAAAATGAAACTTTGCTTTTAGAACAAGTAAACTATATAGGTAAATAAACTTAGTCACTTTCCTATATAACCACTTTCTGCTTCCAGGCATTTCGTTCATTGATTTATCACAGAAAAGAGACCATTTTCGAAGAAAGTACACTTTTTATTCAAAAAATCTATTAATTAAACTATTAAACTATTAGTATGAGATCATTTTTAGACTCAATTCTCTAAACTTACAGGTTCTTCTTTAAGTGAAGAAACAAGAAAAAAAATCATTGGGAGCAAAACCAAGGCTATAAGGTGGATGTGAAACCAGCACAACTCCCTTTTCCCGTTTGACACCCGCAATTCGATTAGCTGTATGAACTGGAGCATTATCCATGAAGAAAAATAGGTCTTGATTCTTTGGCTTCCGTCGCAGCTTTCTCAGACCACTAAGCAGTGCACAGTAGTAGTGAGAGTCGATGTTTCCTTGGACAAAATTTATTTTGATCACACCTTTTGCGTTTCAGAATACACTAAGAGTCAGGCATTTCAGATGAGATGTCCCTGAATAAGACACGTTTGGTGCATTTTGCTCATGAAATACCCATTCACAAGACTCCAGCCTACTGTATGGAATGTATCGTCCTCTGTTACAATATTCTTCAAAAAACTCTGTCAAGAGAATGAAATAGGTCAAGATTTTCTTGACATGCTTTCATTCGCTTTTGTCGCATCTCCATTGTCAAAAATTGTGGGACAAATCTGCTACATAATTTTTTGACTCCAATGTTCTCTATCATGTTCTGCAGTCTTCTTGCTTAAATTAAGTTTAGTAGTAATCATCTATTCTTTGATGATTATCTTTATTGTTTCTAATTTTTGTTACCCAATTTCTGTTGGTCGTCTATTTTTTTCTTCGTCAAACTCATTGTTCCTGCCACATAAAAACTATCTGATCCAATTGATAACAGTCGTCTTGTATGGTACTTCATTTCCACATGCTTCTAATAGTATCTAAATCGTATGTAATGTCAACAAAAGCATACTACTTAAAACGAATATAATAATACTTACCTATATCTATTAAGTAATTTATTTTAAAAATTTTATGAAATTCTTAATTATATTTCTATACGCTATTTCTATTTCTATTTCTGTTAATATTTATTTTAACCAAGTTCTGTACTGCTGGCTCCAAATATTATAGTTGAATTGTAATACTAGGCTGTCCGGAAAGTCTTTGTGCATAAAATAAAAACTTATTTAACAAAGAATTTTACAAAAGCAAACCGACATTATTCTTCAAAATACAAGCCATCGTTTTCTATGAGAACAGTCCACCTTTCTGCAGCAAATTCAATTTCCCACCGATTCTGCCTCGTTAAATGTATTGAACTGCCATCTACGTAAGAAAGCAGTTTATTTTTTAATGATTAATACCATTTAACAAAATAAATATCACAATAACGCAGTAAATGTCATGTATCAAAAAACTGAAAACTTATAATTAATTGACCTTTACAACGAATGAAATAAACAAAAAAAGAAGATAAAAAGTTATTGAAAATCAAACTATTAGTAATTAAAATTATTTATGTACACAAACAAAAATAATAAAAGACAATAACAATTACCTTGGCCGACTTCGACTCATCCTCTCTGGAAACTACCCGAATCATTTGTGACTTTTATTGCAATCATTAGTAAGGAGGAATCCCTACATTATGGGTGTTGATAACCTCATATTGTCTCCAATGTTGATCTTTCCATACTTTCAGTGCCTGCTCATTAGTTCTGTGTTCACCAGTTCTGAGCGGTACGATCGCGAGGTCTTAGAACTCAGAGCTAGTCCTCTGATAATCAGTCATAATCAGACAATAAAAAAGTTAGTCATTCCAAATTAGAATACGTAATTTACACCAGCCCAAAGGGGAAAAATATTAATTACAATCAATCATAATCGGGTGAAAATAAAATAATTTGACATTTATTATTAATAATAATAATATTATTATTATTCGCAAACTGATTTTTGCTACGAAAATGTGGAATGAGTGTAAAAACTCGAAATAAAATCTATTTTGAACTTTTTAAGAAATGAAAAATAATTTTTCATTATCGGTTTTAATATAAAATTATTTGGATGAGATTGAAAAATTATTCGAATTTTCAGATGATTTGAAAAAATAATTAAATTGTTTTAATCTGACTTTCAAAATATATTCTTTTCAAAATTTCCTATTTATTTTTATCCCTCAATATTGTTTCGGCATATGGGAAAATAAAATCATCTTCAAAAGAATCCAATCCGATCATTGGTTTTTACGAACTAAAAAAACCTTTTGTTCAAATTTCACATATTTATATGAAAATGATCAAATGAAAAATTAATAAATAATAATTAACAGAAATATTTTAAAAAATTACCGAATTGCTGAAACCATTACACAACTGCAGGAAAAATAATTAATATTCCTCGAATTCTATTGGTCAAAATCACGCGATTTATATAGTTTTTTTTAATTTTTACACTAATTAAATATTTTTATTCTCGATTAAACGGAAAAAATTATGTTATTCATTTGAAAAGTTTCCAAAATTCTGTTCACATTTAGCAAGACAATAAAATTTATCATACTTAAAATCACACGAATTTCTCCGTTTCTAATAATTTTACCATTCATCATTTGCCTTGTGTGATTCATGTCGGTAGACAAAGCCATAGAATCTGCAAAATGCATTCAATTCTGGATATAAAATAATTACAAAGATTTCTTTAATTATCAACTCGCTTATTAAAAACCAGATTAATATTATTATTTTTTTATTTTGTCAAAAATATTAATTAGAAATGTCGTGATTGATAATATTTTCGTGAGAAAAATATTGATAAAGTCAACAAATTTTTAAATTGTTTTTATTTTTCGCTTTGTTTATATTTTAAAAACGTTTTCATAATTTCTTTAATTACAATTTTATTGTTCTTGAACCATATACGTGTCCTCTATCACTAAAGATGGTCACACTATCACCAACTGATTGATCACAGAATGATTTATCAATTTTATAAGATATTTCCGGATTATAAGGAATCCAAAAATGTCTCCCAAAAAATCAGAATGAAAAAAAAACGTTAAAATAATTCTTTCAATTTCACAAGTGAATTAAATTAATTATGGAAAATGTGAATAAAACATTTTATTATTATAAATAAATATTTTTAATATTCTCTTCGTCAAGATCGAGGCCACATTTTGCTACTGGCTGTCCGAGACTGTATGTCCTCATCATTAGGGATTCTGCTACTGAAATACCGATAAGGTTAATACTAAGATATGGAATAAGGATGTGCATTAACCAACTTGTTGAAAGAAAAATACCAGTTGATATTTAATCAGAATAGGCTTTATTCGTCTTTCTGTAAGAAACAAATAATAACTTTCATATCAGTAACACAAGTTAAAAATATAAGTAAACCAGTATCTAGTCAATAAATGATTGAGAAAGTAATTAATAATTGATTAAATTATAAATAAAAATTTATGATGGATCCTTCACTCTGATTTATTGTTTGTTGCCTTATCAACTTTAGTTTTGGTGAAAATTATTGCTTTCTCATTCTCTGAAAGAAAATTGGAAAACAAATATAATGTCAGCTGATACTTTGATAATAATTATTAGAATTATTATTGTTTAAATATTTGAGTATTCATTACAATAACCGATTTTGAAACAATCGAAATAAGTAATATGTAATTCTACGTCCAGGAGTTATTGCCAGTAATATTTTTCGTATTATCCGGATTAAGCGGTATATCAAATAAATTTATGTTTTCAATTACATTGATAATATTTTCTATTTCTCATTTTTTCTTTATTTACTTTTAATATTTTACTATTTTTATACAACCATATTGCATTCATATATTATCGTGAAAATAAAAATAGATATTTTATTTTATCTCTTTATAGATATATTTTTAATGTAACTTAAAAATTTTTTTATTATTAAGAACAACAATACAATAATAATATTTTTAATAAATAATTATTATCTATCATTAACATTATTATCAACAAATATTTTGAAACATTCGGCCTTCCAGAAATTTCCTTCTGAAAAATATAAATAAATATAAACATCCAATAAAATAAATAAGAAATTTATGAAAAATTTTACTGTTATTATTATTATTATTATTATTATTATTATTATTATTAAATTTAATTTAAAATAATTCCTGTGGAGGGCGGGAAATTCGGATGCAAAATGGAAAAAGTAAGACTGTAACAACATAAAGATGTTAATCACGTCTGTCAGGAGAGCGTTTGGGATATAATCCATCTGTAGTACGTGAAATTATAATCGACTGATTGAGAATCGTCTCTATCCAGACGTTGGAGAAAGTTTTGAGAAATACAAATTGACAAAATTAATCTGTCCCTGTTGTCACGACCCAAAGATAAATTCAACTAATAAATCCGTCTTGAAGTGAAATAAATGTCCTATACCACCTACCAATATATTCATGTTCACAAAATTTATATTATTTTACACTGTTCGGGCTTATCTGTTGTCCCGTAATTATCACTGGAATGGTTTTGAGGGAAAAATAATCTGTGTTGAAAAATTGTTGGAAAACTTATAATTAATAAATTACCATGTCTACCCCATGTGGCTTCTTTTGCGTTTATTTTTTTGGTCTTTGCCAGATATTTTTGCAAACCACCTTATTTTTTATTACGCAAATTAAGGATGTCAGCTGTCACAGTTCTTGCTATTTTTTGTTTGTATAAAATATAATTTTGATGGATTTAAGATTCTGATATGATTTATTTTTGTTCTGTTTATTTTAAAAATGATCCTTTGAAAACAAATAAACAAAAATCCCATTGAAACTGATAAGACGACCGATTTGTAAATAATAATATATTATAATATTTGGTTATAGTGTTTTCAATATGGATTGCATGGAAAGTCTCGCGTTTCATATTCATTGCAATATAATCTAAAAATTTAATAAGATTGTTCAATTTTTAAATGTATATCTATTAAATTTCAAATAAATCTATAAATTTAGTATTTGTTTAAATTCATCTTAATTTCTTACATTATAGAATGAAAAAGTTGAAAAAGCCAACAGTTATTGAGTATTTATCTAAAAAACTATTGACAAGAAAAGAAATTCATTTTCAAATTCATAGTCATATTATATTTTGCAATACTAAAATAAGAAAATCAAAATTTCATTCAATTATAGGACTTTGAGAGGTCGAATAATAGGACTTTATGAAAGCCGTATAATTTTCAGGAAAATCGCCAGACGTTTTGGAAGAAATCTTTCCACTAATCTTCAAGCATGTAATACTTAATGTGTGGTAGGCTTGCATCGTTGACTCAGTGGCAGTGGATAACATTACAGTAACAACGAACATGACGATAAAAACATTTATCTCCTAGCTGTTAGAATCAGATTTATGCCGACCTAAAAATTGACATAAATATGAAAATGAACCTCAGAAAAAAGGTGTCTTTCAGCACTACATGTCGAAAATTAATTAGTATTATTCTACGCTTATACATAGTGAGTGTGAAGAATGACAACATTGGAGCGGCGAATGTAATCTCATCGTCTTTAGTGATAAATCGAAATTCTCTTTATGCAAACTGATTGATACTTGATGATGAAATGTTAGCTTGTCGAATTTCAAAATGTTAATTTGATGTTAATAAGTCACAGAAGATTTTCTTCTGTAATTATGGTATGCTTTGGATTCTAGTTAAACGTCATATTTTTCAGAGGCAACTTGAATGTTCTTCGTTACATTAATGAAATGGTGAGACACATCTTAATTCCATTAATGAAAACAATTCCAGGTAGTTTTCAACAATGAAATGCAAGACCATGTGTGTAGAATATAATGAATGGTTAGGTACTGCCTTTACTGAATTACTCTTAAAACATTGGATAAGTTTAAAAAAATCAACTTTAACAAATATGAGACAACATACCTCAATTGGAGATAAATCTTATTATAGAAGAGTCAAAGATTGTGATGTAAGACTCAGTGAATGACACGCTATTGACATGTCTAATATTTTCCATATAAATTAATTTTTTTCATGCAATTTGATCAAATATATTTGATATTTTTATTTGTTCAGATTTAATAGTTTTAGTAGACTGTTTTCAAAGAAAATGATTATAAATTTTTTTATAATATTAACATTTTGTCTAAAATTTAAAATTAACTGATTAAAACCAAATTTAATTTAATTAAGATTTTATAATATTTAAAAAACTAATTACAGGTCTTAATGATTTGTTGATGTTTAATTAAAATTACTTGTTTAGATTTTTAAAGAACAGAAAATTTATTAATTTGAATTTCACGTTTTGAATAGAAAACTCCAGAAACAAATCATAAACCAGCTGTGTCAACAATACAAAAGTAGCTGTCAAAAGTAAAAGAGAAGCGAACACAACATTGTTAAGTGAGAGGTTATTGATTATGAGTGAAAGTTACTTGATAAGGTATTATAGTAACAGTAATAATTAAACTTTGTTATAATATTATTTGAAAAGTCTCAAGGCTAATAAAAACGTCAAATTTTAAAATTTAGGAAAAAATATTTTCCCTAATAACCTTAAAATCAATATCTGCTTTGAATAATTAAAAAACACAATAATAATATAATAAATGAAAAAATAATAAAGAAAAATAAACCAATGTATTTAGCTTTTAATTGAAAGAAACAAGAAATCTTTTCTTATTAATTTTATTTTGAAATTGAAAAATGGATATTTTACACTTTTATAATAAGATAATTAAAAACATTATTTTCAAACCTCCACAGTAAAAAAAGAAAAAATAAACGGAAGCCAAAAAACATGTCTCATTTTACATTAATTCAATTTTTTTCGATAAATAAGCAGTAAAAAGACAGTTACAAATTTGATCAATTATTGATTTATTGTTTAGTAAATTAATGACAATTAATAATTAATATTAATGAACATTAATTTCAATTATCTATTTATTATTAACAACAATATTACTATATAATTTTTTTAAAAAAATTGGCTGGTTTATAAAATTTAAAAGGAAAGTGTTTTAGAAGATTTATACCAGACCAAATGACTAAAAAAACCTGAAAAACATATATTATTTATTTATATTATTATATATATTATTTATTTAATAGTATAATTTGTATTTTTATAAGAAATCAAAGGATTAATTTAAATATATCACTCGGAACTCAAGTACAATGTGTGATTAAGACTATGGACAATAGTTACAATTTTTGAGTTTGATCAATCCGACTTTTGATCCTGAACGCTTGACAGGAATTCACTTTTCACAACTTTGAACTCTGAAAAGTAAAAAAACTGAACAACAATAAAAACTGTAAATCAACCTAAGTCTTCTTCGTTTCTTACCCTGAGTTTATTTCCAATATATACAACCATAAATAAGATCAATATTTTATATACATTTCTGGCATTTGATCCCATGATTTATTTTTAATATTATCCATTTTCATAATTAACATTTATACTAATACTATTGTTAAGGAAATTAAGAAATTGGAAATTTTTATATCTTAAAAAAAATGAAAATCTAAAAAATCATCTTTATATTTTAGGGATGTACTAAAAATTAACACCAAAAAATGAATCTAGAATTTAGATATTTTAAAAAATAGCCCTAAATTTAAAAATAGCACAATTAGTTACAAATTATGAAATCACCATGTTAGTGATTTTTTCGAATTAAATTTTGTGTATGTATAAATCAATTTTATCATTGTTTAAAAGACCGCTTGTGAATTTCAAACAATTGATCATTAATCAAATAACATATTTTTGTTTTGTATTCAAATTTGGCTAAATATATTTTTTTAATTAAGTTTTAAATCTCTAATAGATTTATGAGTGTGATCTTGATATTGATTTCTAATATAATTTATTCATGTTTCATCAATAATCCGTCTTTATAATTCCTATTGAATAAACTTCAAATCTTTTAATTATTATTTTAATTTACTAAAATTCTTTAAAAAATATTTATTTTGAATATCATTTATTTATAAAATATTTCATTAATTCCCAATGTTACTTTTATTAACAAAAAAATTTCTAAGAAAAAATATCGATAAATTATCAATTAAAATTGCAAAGTCAAATCCATAATCAAAGATTTCAAGTAAACTTATTGGAAATGGTCTTGATCGGAAAGAAGAAAGCGTCTTTGACCGCTTCAATGCGTACGGAATCGATGATAAAAGAACGGATTAATTTAAAATCCAATCTTGGGAAATTTGACATTTACCTTTAATAATTAACAGTTGAGCTATTGCAATCATTAGACTGGTAAATGATGCCTGGCCTTCTTTGAAATATTAAATGTATTAAAAAATTCAACATTTTTTTTATTCATAATATTGAGGATTTTTATTTTGTAAAATTAATATAGGTTCCAGTTGGTCTGGTTGGCAGGAAGCCCGATGCTTATGACAGTCATTATAATTCAATTGTCAGAAAGGAAACACAATTGAAAAGTTCTAAGCAGAAAGCACTGCACAGGACTCGATCATGCTCACCAGTGAAAAGAAAAAACAATGAAATAAATACCTCAAGTAAATTTATGTTTCTTCTTCTGTACAGAGAGAGTCTGGCAACATTCAAGTAATTGCGGATCGGTTTGTCAGATAAAACTTAATTTTTCAAAAAATTTCAATATCTGAATAATAAAAATCAATAAAAGTCAATGAATATTTAATAGAAATACAGTATACTATCGATTCTCCGAATGGAAAAATATATACCGCCCGAATAATCGATAGATAAGTAAAAAATGTAAAACTTAAATGTGTTTGAACAAAAATTATTTATTATAACATGTTTTTCACTTTATTTTTCAAAACTTTTAATAATAGTCATTGAAAATGTTATGTTGACCAACAAATTTGATTAGGTCAGCAATACATTATTTCGTGGTTCATGGTAAAATATCTTCTTCTAAATGGATATTTTTCAACAAATCAATAACGTTTTGATCCATAGGTTGGATCAATGCGGTTGTATTTGGTGGAAGAAAACACGTTTTGGTAAGACCGTCACCGCTTTCAAGTTTCATAAGTGTAATATGACTAGACTCATTATCTAATGACAGTGTTCTCGATGGTGGAATACCAGTATTCTTAATACCAGCATTTTTGAACCCCGTTCAAATGTTTCTTAACTGCTCACATGTGTTTTTCTAGATTGATATTCTTTCAAAAACCCCAAGATTTATTTACATCATATATATGAACATTAGTCAAATTAATTTCTTTCACAATTTCCAAAAGTTTTCCTTAAAGGGAAAAAGTTTCACCAGAAATTGTTAAGTAAACAATTTGAAATGGTTTTTAAATCTATGCAACTCAATTTATTGCGTTAATATTTTAATATTAACCAAACTATTTCTAACTGCCTTCACATCTTTTTAGGGTTAAGTTCAACGATATTCCTATGGAAAAATTAACTCAACAGCTCAATAGGTCTTCAAAAACAATGCTGCTGTTAGATAAAATATTTCAATTCATATATAGGAGATTAAAAAACAGCTTTATATAAAAGTTATTCCAGAAATGGTACATTGTTCACCTAAAATATTAACCATTACACGGAATGATACTCTTCAGATCGTCTCTCAATTTGTTCAACCCACTAGTTAGCCTATATATTGTGTGTTCCCCCAAGATCTATTTATATTTCATACTTCAAATTTTGGAATATAAAACGATCCACCAGATTCATGTCAGGAAAGTAAAGTGGTTGTGGGACACGCGTGATTAGATTTTGCTCCAAGAAAGAATTGATGAATTTGGCTACATGATGGCTAACGTTGATCTTCACAATGATGCGGTTACTATGTTAATCTTTGTCATTCCGATTTTGCAGATTCAGACAAGATATAATTAAATTGAGATTTTATACTGTTTTGTGAAATAACATTAAATATATCAGGTTCGCAAGAAAATAATCCTGTTTATTAACCGACAAATATATTATTTAAAATCTCAGAAGACAGGAAAATAAGATCCTTGACTGGTAGCATATTTTGACAATGCGAAGAGTTTATTATTCAAATGATGTGGAATTCCAGTCTTCTGGAATCATTAAAATTACAAAAGACAATTTGAGAAGCACTGTAGTTGTGGAAGATTTTTTCGAGCAGGAATTGGAAAAGATAATAAAAAAAGAACAACCTGGTGAGTATGCTGGATGAGGCAGATTTTCATATCCCAAATCATTCAGATTTGACAGGGATTGTATTTTTATGAGTGGCTTGGCATTGTCATGAAGAATTATTTGAAATTTTCTGTTGATTAATACGGGATACACAGATTGTAATTTCTTTTATTTAAAATATGTAGGGAATCTCATCCCACAACGGACAACAAAACCAACACAATAGTCTTTTAATTTAATCTCGGTTTTGTGAACTAATGTTAAGTTTCGCTAATGACCAGGCACTGTAATGACCAAAACCTGTTGTCGTATGCAAAGCATGGAAGGTCACAATGTGATGAAGAAATGATTCGTTGTTGTTATGTAACAATTACGCGGAGTAAATTTTAGGCAACAACTTTTCTGAAAATCATTCAATTTTTTCGAGAGAGAATTCATCAACTGTCTGTAAGTAATCAATGACAATGGTGAATAACTTGACTGAAAATTTTATGTTTTTAAACTAAATTTTAAAGTTCGATTAAAAATTTTAATTATTTATTACTAGAACTAAATATTTATTATTGTTATTATTCTTCACTGAATTTAAAGGCATCTTAACTACAGAAAAGAGGGGTCGAAGTTACTCAGATAAAATACGAGGGTAAGTTGAAAAGTTCGGTGAATAATTAATACGGCGTGCCAAATTTAAACCTTTGTATAAAAATTTTCTAAAACTAATATTCAGTAATCAAAATCCAAAATCACATTAAAATAGGGAGTGTTGTTTAAGTAATAAATTTGAATTTTAAGTGTCATATTTAAAAATTTTTAGAAAAATGGAAAGAAGAAATACGAGCAGTAATTAAATATATGAATATTAAAGGATCAAGTTCGATGGCAATCAATAGCAACCTTGATGCAACATTAAATGAATATTCACTCAAATTAAAAACTGTTTACAAGTGGTTTTCCGAATTTAATTGGGGTGGAGTGAACATTAAGATGTACCACAATCTGGTAGACCAAAAAACAACAACCTCCGAGGAAATGATTAAAAATATCCAAGAAATCGTGTTGAGAGACCGTATGTTAAAATTGATTCAGTTTGCTGAAGTTACATGCATCTCAAAAGAATATGTCTACCACATCTTGCATGAAGAATTTTGTATGAGAAGGCTGTGTGAAAGATTGGTACCGTGCCTGATAAATCACAGCAAAAATAGCATCTTATGGCAACTTCGGATTTCTTCAATCGATTTATCATTGTGGACGAAACCTGGCTGCATCATTATACGATGAAAAAAAATTCAATCAATGCAATGCACAGCAAAGGGTAAACCAGTTCCCAAGTAGGCAAAAATGATTGCCTCGGCAGGAAAAATTCTGGATACCTTTTTTTGGACAAGATAAAACGATAACTGGGTTATTATGCAAACCTACTTGATAAACTGTTCCAGCATATTCGTGAGAAATGTCCAGGTCTGTCGAGGAAAACATTGTTTCCACCATGATAATTCACCTGCTCACAAATCTAAAGCTTTAATGGAAAAAATTAAAAAGCTGCAATTTGAATTAGTTCCATACCCACCCTTTTCTCTAGGTCTGGCTCTGTCAGATTTTTTTTCTGTTTAGAGACCTGAAAAAATTTCTCGTTGGATAAAGATTTTCGCCAAATAGTGGTTGGCTATTTTGCACACCTCGAAAATTTGGGTTACAACAATGACAAAAGATTTAAAGAGACTATTAATTGGTAAGTCTATTCAGCTTGTAAGAGACTACATAGAAAAATTAATTATTTTTATCTTTTGACTTTATTGTTTTCATATTTATTCATCGTACTTTTCAACCCATCCTAGTATAACTTTTTTAGGCTTGAGATCAGAAAAACTACCTTTTCGAAATAATAGAACCCCTTTGAAAAAATAATATTATTCTTTTACTTATTATTATTTTATCAAAATACTTTCATGAATTCTTTGTAATAACAATAATAATAATAATATTAAAATAATAATAATATATTATTATTATTATTGAGATGATAAATATTTTACTAAAATCGATTTATTTTAATTTTTGTAATTACTGGTAAATGATGAAGTCTGATATTATAATTATGAGACTGTTTCGAAGTACATTAATGTATGTATATATTTCTGTATACACATATTAATGAAAATATAAACAAATAAAGATAAAAAATATTTGTTGAATATATTCAATGATAGTTTGATAAGATTTAAAACAGTTATTTATTTGTATAATGATATCTAACATTTCTCTTTGTCAAAATAATTGGTACTTCAATCCATAGGACCGAACAATTAGAAGGATGCTTTATTTATATAACTATCCTATTTCTTTTTTATAATGAGATGTGTAACCTGAGGATTTTATCCATTATCACTTGCATTTACATTTACATCACTAATGGTTTCATTCGACTTATTAAAATGCTTTTACACAGTTTTCTGTATCACATATAACTATAACATAATTTTTAAATAAATAAAATAAATAAATAAGTAAAATAATAAATTTCTAAGACAAAAAAGGTAACGTTAAATCTGGAATATAATACATTTTTGCAACTATTATTTGTTAAGTTGTTATACAACTAACATCAGGTACACAATATCTGCTGAGAACTTAGTTACTAAAGTGTTCTTGTTTTTCTGAATCAAAATAACATTTCCTATAGCAATCAAAATAACTACACCGACCTTTATATAAATGAATGAATCAAAATAGTCACAATACACATTTATTTTTCAATAATTACAATCACTGTTAATCATGGAATAATGGAATCAATTACGCAAAATGAACAATGTCTTCAGCTTAATCACTGTAATAAAACAGATAATAGTATTACACAAAACAAACACTTAGACAGCTGAAATAAAATGATTTTAATATTAGAAACAAATAAATTTTTACATAGGTGAACATATCGATAAATAATATTTAAAATGAATTTAAATGATTGTAAAGTAACAAAATGATTTTAATGATAACAACCAATTAACTTTTCAACCATTTAAAGAAATAATGCTAAATAAACTTTTAAATCCTTTGGAAAAACAATACCTATGTTAAAATAAGAAGAAATATGAATCAGCAACCAAACCGATCTCACTGTTGGTGAACAATAGATCCCCTGGTAATTTGATAGGTCTCTTACGGTCACCTAACGATTCCTTAGCTGGACAGGACCCACTGTATAGTCCTGTCTCGTACTAAAATTAAGTATTTGACAAAATCCTTGAATTCTTCTGACGTAAAAAACATTTTTTCTTCTTCAACCGGTAACATCTTCGTTAAACAATAAATGCGTTTTCTTCTAGTCAATTAAAAATTACTCAATATAATAATTTTTCCGCCTACATCAGTTCGTCCAGGACTTCATCTAATATAGATTAACCAGCAACGGTTAACCTCAATACAAGATGAACCTATTGCCCCAAAACACTAAGATACCATTAATTATTCTCCGGCCTGACATAATCTCGTCGCGAAATTAAATAATTTTCGGTAATAATTTTTTATATTATTATAAAATTAATATTAAAAATCTATTTTTCAATTACTAATATCTTATTATTATTATTATTATTATTATTATTATTATTATTATTATTATTATTATTATTATTATTATTATTATTAT
>JBBMKC010020653.1:0-18738 GCA_037834085.1 Bipalium vagum | reverse complement strand
TAATAATAATAATAATAATAATAATAATAATAATAATAATAATGTATTAAGATATTTTTAAATTTTATAAATCAAGAAAAAGGAATTTAATTAATATTTAAAAACAAAAACAAAAACAAATAAAAATATAAACAAAATCCATAATCAATTACTTCATTTTTTCCTTCTCAGCTCGTTTTAAATGACTGTCCGGATATTTTTCTTTGAAATCTTTGATAATTTGCTGAGTTCGTCTTGAATATTCAACTGCCAAATCAATTTCAGCCATCAAAATACGAATATCGTCGCTTTCAATTATCCCCGATTCTCGAAACCAGTGGAATCTGCCTTTGGTGTTATGAGCAATCTGTCGCATGATTTCTGCAGTCTGAATTAATTGGAAAATTTTGTTTATTTGTGAAATTGATTTTTTAAAAATAACCAAAAATATAAACATTAATAATAATAATAATATTATTATTATTATTTTACTGTTAGTCACAAAACTATTTATCTAAGTGTAATAAACTGCATTCAATAATTGATCCAAATATGCATTATTTCAAAATAGTCAAGGTTTAAAACAGGATGACACAGATTATTTTTATTAAAAAGTTAATTTAATAATTAAATCATGTTATATGCTTATGTTAAATATGAAACTATTAATTAAATATTTGTTAAACTCATTACAAATATAAAAGGATAACATTTAATATTGAAACATGTCAATATTTTTTGTTTTCGCCTAATGCCGATTATTTCGATACAAATTAATGTTTTGTCATTGCAATTGAAATGATAACATTTACACTGTGATAAGATTATTCAAAAAGGTTTTATTAATTTTTATAATTTGTCTCACTTAAAATAAAATAATGATTACAAATTTTGACTATTTTAAAAATTCAAAGGTGCTCAGATAGAATTTCGTATAGTGGATATTTTGATCACATAATAAAAAGAAATATATATATAAAGAATATAAATTTCATGATTCCCAAAACATTTTCAGTATTTGTCATGTAAAGTTTCAATAAATGACAGTGGTTCTAAACCACTACTGATAATTCTCTTTATAAGTATATCGAAAACTTCAGTTATTTTTTGCATGTTACGATTGGTCTTGTTTTTATGTGACAAATTTAAGTCTTGGGAATAGTCAGAAGTCATACGGTGGTATTTGGGCAAATACAAGTGTGGTCAACGAGCGTACTGCACTTTTGTGCATTCTTAAAAAAAATGATTTCAATCAACTCATAAATTGGCAGATAAATATGGATCTTCAAAATTATATATTCATTGGAACCCTAGCTCTTATGTTTGAAAATAAAATAATTCCGAATGAATTTATATACACCACTGGACAATAGATTCATGAGAAAAGTGAATTTTTAAGAGACCTATAGGTATGAATCAAATTTGGATACTTTTGAATAAAACCGAAAAAAATGACTATGGTTATCAAATGAGAGGTCTTATTAAAAGCCCATAAGGATCATTCCTTTCTTTTGAACTTTCTAGAACTTCTGAAAAACCAAAGCATTAACTTAAATATCTGCTTAGCAAAACAAAATAACTTCACGAAAGGCGAACGAAAAATATCCACTTTTCATAATTTGAAACTTTACTAACTTACCTTACAATATTTTAAAATTCTGTGTTCAAAACAAAATCCGTTCGTAGCAAAGAGGTGTTTTAATCGTTTAGTCTTCTTTCGTCTAAAGTATTAATGATAACATCATTAACTTTTGACGTTTTTTAGATAATCTCATCACTGTTTTTGGAGTGGGGATTCGAGAAATATATATTTTATTCTTCAGAGATCCTAAGCATCTAAAGACTTAATTCCAATATCGACTCAAAACCCACAAATACTTTCTGTTACACATTAATGAAAAAAATGTAATACAATAATAAAAATAAAATAAAATGTAAAAATGAACTTATTGATTATTTCATAGCGATTTTTGTTACATTTTAGTCATATTATCCATAGAAACTATTTGCAATTGACAAAACGAAAAGTGATGTTATTCAGACTAAAAAAGAGGGAACTAAATGATAAGACCATAAGATCACAAAGACACAAAGTTGAATTCAAAGCAGTAAGATAAGAATATGAAGGAATCACTGAGTAATTTTACTCACATTATAAATAAGTTAAAAATATATAACTATTCGTCTGTATACAGAAATAATCAAAGAAAAGAAATTAATATTATATATATATGTGACAATAGGTTTTCCTCAACCTAATATAAGGTAGACTTACAAAGCATAATACTACTCAATATTCAAATTTATGAAGCTGGACGACGATTAGAAAATAAAAATAAATTTGTTAAAAAATAAAATAATAAACCAGGTTTTTTTTTATTAATAATGACTCAAAACAGATTTTTAATATCTATGAATATAAATTGTTTAAAATTTAAATAATAAATATAGAAAAGATTTTTAAAAAGGAAGTAAAAGTAAAGAAATAAAACCAAGTAAAAGTGTAATAACAAAAACTGAAAATATCTTTGAAATTGGATCTTTTGCGGTATAACGTGTAGTGATATCAATTTCAAACACTTTGTTTTCTTTGAAGTGAGCTATAGAAGAAAATCGGATCAAATCTGTGTCAAGATATCAATTTTGACAAAAAATAAAATAGACCAGTTAACAATTTATTAGAGAAAAGTGTTAATGAAGAGTTGAGTATTAAAAAATAACACAAGACCACTAAAATATATTTTTTAAAAAATCAAGTCAATCAGTAAAATTTAAAAATTAATGTCTCAGAATTAAAAGAAAGATGGAGATCGAAATGATGAGATTATTTTACATATCTACGATAATTTGTATTAACAAAGTGTGTCAGCTTCTTAAAATACTCTCTTTGTGAATTTTAATAACGGTTGTATGTTACATAAGAATATACACCTTCGCATTACTTTATTAACGTATTTCCAGTCCACCTTTTAAATCTAAACAACCCTTTCTGGAGAAAGAATTCATTAATTTGTAAAGAAAATTATTTCACACTAAACTGAAACGAAATATTAGATGATATTTAACAAAAATAAATCATTTTTTTTAATATTAAGTTGAGTCAAGCTTTATAGGCGCTTTTCTAAGACATTAAAGTTGTTTTACTGCTTCATCCTTAAAAACCTTTTCGGCGCAATATTTAACATATTTTTGAAATCTCTTTTTAGAGTTATCCGGTTATATCTTTCGACAACAAGATATTATTATGATATATTATAATTTTCATGACTGGGGTACTTCCATCAGATTGTATTATTTTGCATGAAATCTTTGCTTCTACATCCCAAATGTTGCAAGTCATTTTTTAATGATGTAGTATAACTCGATAATATATATACAGGGTGCTTGCGATAAATTAGCAAAAATTTTAAACTTTAATATATCAGGTGTTTTTAGTTAAAAATTCATACGTTTTTAAAATAATCATAAATTATTTTTCATACATAATTTTCAAATCAACCAGCCATGTCCATCAGAAAGTAAACAGAAGAATTAACAGGTGGATCTGTCAAAGGATTACCAATGTTCCAATAGTGATGAAATCAAAATTTCCGCCTACAGTCATAGTCTTGGATGTTGTCAGCAATGAAGGGGATATCATGGATCCACATTTCTTCTCTTAAGACTTAAAGATAAACAGTGATGTATATTTGGAAGTTTTGAAGTCATTGTGGGACGGATGAAGAAAGTGGCCAATGGACTTCATTTTATATACCAACATGACGGTGCACCTGCACTTAACGCCAAGAAGGTTCAAGATTTTCTCCGGGCTTATGTTCCTGAGTTCTGGCCAAAAGATATGTGGCCTCCTAGCGAATCGGACATTAATCCTTTAGATTATTATGTGCGGAGCGTTTGCGAAAGAGATTTTAATAATGAGCCTCTTTAGACTATTGGCTCTTTAAAAGTAAAGATTAGCAAATTATTTTTGTCTATATGTTGAGAAGGAGATTGACCAGATGCTTGAAAAATAAAAATCTATTGGCGAGAGACCTGGTTAGTATGGAGGGTGAATAATAATGTCGAATCCGAAATCATTAAAATTTACAATGTAGTTGTTAAAATATGTACTGTATGCACTATGTTAGTCAACTCAGATAAAATAAGTTCAAAAAATTAAAAGAAAAATCATAAACTATAAAAATTTATACTTATGATTAATAAACCCAAAACATTTTTATAAGTAGGAAAATGAGTTTCAGTACAAAATTTATATGGATTTAATGTTTTTTGTAAAGAATCTAAACTAGACTTTATTCTTAGAATTAATATTTTTCTGTTATACTGGGTTGTAATTATTTCTTGTAAGCTGAATGTTTTCTCCTACTGAGCTAAATTTAATTTTTATTCATTGCTTAGACAGTGCATTACTTTGAAACAAGAAATAAATTGCAATTTCTACCAATTTTCCTGAATGATTCCTATTTAGCAGCCTATTTCATTTACTAACAGGTATTTTATTAAGATCTCCACAAGCAAATGTGAAAATTTTCATTTTAAAATAATAATTATTTTTAATTTTAAGTTAATAATTAATTAAATTAAAAATAAATGAAATAATTTACAATTCATGGTTCAAATAAAACACATCAATTCAGTTTTATATTTAGAGCTAGATAAAGAAAAACAGATTTAAAAGAAAAAAAATATTAAAAATGTAATAAAATAATAAATAAATATGTATGATAAATACATAAAATTATGGTAAAAAAGTATTGAAAATAAGAAAATCTTGGAGTGAAAAATTCGATTTAAGTGAGATTTAAATAAAAAAACATTTTTTGATGAATAAATTTGTTCTCATATCTATATTTAATATACGGTTTAATATAAGAATTTGTAATAATTCTAGACAATATCTCATGTCAGTTAAAGATTGATTATCTCAATAAATCAGATTAGTAATTTCATTATTTGGGTAATAAGAAATAAGTTAAATGAGAAAAACTTTTTATTTATATATAATATATAAAAAGAAAGATTATAATTTAGATCTTAAAAGATTATATTTTGTGATGACAATTTTAAATGTCTTTGATTTTGACTGTCACTTTTTATTATTACTTTAATTAGTGTTACAGAAACATAATAAGTACTTTATGTAGAAAAAATAATGGTCATTTGTTAATGATGGTTTTTAGTTGGTGAAAAATATTTTTAAGATATATAATTATTGGGAATTCAAAAAGAAATTGGAAAAATCATTTGATCTATCGTTAATTTTAGTTTTAACAATGTTCAAAGATCTGATAAAAAATATAATGACCATATATATGTGAAAGAATTTGTTAAATTTTTCTCGAGTTTTCAAGATAGAGATCGATTTTGTATACTGATGAAAAGTAATTCAATATTGAACAGAATTACAACTTGGAAAAGTTAAAATGAACAGAGGGATCTTATGTGTTTGAAGAATGGATGGTGATGTCAAGCAAGGTCAGTGGGGTAAAGTAATGAGACTACTTTCTGAAATACTCAATTCACTAAGAAAATATTTCTATCATAATTGCAAAATTAAAAAATCGTCATAGAACAATAAGAAATAATACTTTTGTAATGTTTGCATAGCGACTAGGGATTGGAGCACCAGAAGTATCGTAGTCATCTACATTAAATAACACTGTGTGGACCTTAGTTCTTGTACCAAGTAATCTTTCTTCAAGATAAGCTAGAAGAGGTTCGATTTGCTGATCTGGAACACCGGATGTGAACAGATATATTCCATGTGGTAGATCATTATGCTGAGTGTCCGCAGGATTTTCAAGCACAAATCTAAGTAAAACAAGATAAATAAATAATTCATCCTTATAAGTTTTGGTTGCAATGAACATACTAGGATTATTATTGAAAAAAACAAAATTATAAGTAATGTTTATTTTATCACAAAATATTTGTGATGATTTTATAAAAGATCTCCATTAATCTAATACTTTTAATCTATATCCTGAGTCTTAATAAAAACTTAATATTAACCAATAAAGTATTGGGCGTTGTTCACAAATCTTTAACTCATTTATAAAACAATAATCATATTTATACAGCCTCTGACAAACTTTAAAGATCTTAGAAAATTATTATAGGGAAGCAAAATTGAATCAAATCCTAAACAAAATCAAGCATATTTTAATTATAAATATATATTAAATATATTGGCCTTCTTTGAATATTGTAATTATTCTATGAAATTTTGTAACATTCTATTAAAAAAAGAAAAACATTAATTTAAAAGACCGTAGACTCAATTTTCAAATAACAAAAAGGTAAAATATTATTAAATATTAAAAAAGAGTATAAACAAAACATTTATTACGAGTTTGAATCAATAAGGACAGTAATATATCTAAAAGATGATGAATTATTAAAGATATTATTTAATGTTTAGAAATTATTACACTTACAAAGACAAGATATAACAAAACATTGGAAAAACAATACACAGAAAAGAGAAAAGGAAAAAATAACATTTTAAATAAATATTGATAAATTGTATAAGAAAAATTTTTAAAAATGGAAAATATTTCTGAGAGATATTTTCTAAAATAATAATTTATAATTTATTTATAAAAATAATCTGTGACCTAAATAAAGGAAAAATAAACTCTTGAAATTCAAAAATAATTTTAAACAATTACATTTAAAAAGTAATTAATTAAACATATTTCATTAAATCTTTACTGAAGTAAAATCAACAAAAAGTAAGCTAATGTTAAAATTATGATTAAACATTACTCGAAATTTTTTCAAAAATAAAAGAATGAAAATAAAAATAAAAGGAAGAAAGTAAATGGAATTTGCAATATTGGAAGGACGTAAATCGGTTGTTGATATTAAAAAAGGTTTTCCGTAAAATTATGAAATCCCAATTCTAATTAAAACGAGTCTCTGAACAGTGATATCCATCATAACACATTTTAACTTGGAAAATGTACAGACAAAATGAGATGACGCTAAAAATTTTCTACTAATAAAAATATAATATTAATGAATATTTCGATAAAAAGAGAAATCAATAAAGCAAAATCTGCCAGGAAAAGTGATATTTATATCAATATATTTACATAAAGATAATAAAAATATTAAAAGTACTCTTTACTTTGAATCTTGTCAGTACAATTAAATTTTTTTGACATAGAAGTAAATGTCAATAAACGTAATTATTCAGATTGGAAAATAATATTAAAATAAAATTATTTTCGAAAAGTAGACTAAGAATTTAGACAGAGAAGAAATCCAGCGTGATTGAGCTTAAAAATAAATTATTATTTATATTTAAAATAAAAGAAATATATACACTACCCGAAGGAAAAGAGTAAATAATTTAAACGAAGAAAACACGACCAGGAGTTCAGAAAAACAAAAATAAAATTGAATATCATAAGAAAACAAAATATTAAAATATTTACTTTAAAGCTCCTAAAAAATTGCGGCTTCCGCTACAACTGAGTTTCTTTAGCCATCTCCAGACATCTTCCAGATTTTTTTCATTGACTTCGATTAAATGGGGTTTAAACGCAGATAGCGTACTGCTAAAAGCAATTATATTGAATTTTTCTTTTGATATAATTTGCTGCTGTATCAATAGCTTAAGGGACTGCAAAATATGGACTAGGTATTTCAAGTTCGATATGGAAAAATCCACAATGAACACCACTTTTCTTTCGATTATAGTTCCGAAAATCCTGCGACTTCCCGTCACTAGCCAGTTTATTCTTTGTTCCAAAAGCTTTACCTAGACCACAACCTTTTCAAAATCACTGATTTACTTTTATGTATATTTATTTCGTTTGGAATAAAGATACACTGATTAAATTTATTAATTAAATAATTTCTTGATATAATATCAGATTATATTATTTCATGTAGGTTTCCAAGCACAAAATGTAATGCAAATCCAAAAAAATATATTTGCAAAAGATGTCGAATAATATGTTCAATCAATTTTAAAAATTAATTATTGAATATCAAATAAAATTAATTAATTTTTACATTTCACTGGAAACCATTAAGGGAATAATTACTTTTGTATCAAATATGATCTTATTTAAGATAATTAATTTCTGAAATATTAATTATAGTTTGAATATTATTTCATTAAATTAAAATAAAATTAATTCATTTTATAATTTTATAAATTTTATCTAATTTCCTCGTTTCATATCATAAAATTTTACATTAATATGCACTTATTTGGATAACAACAATCTGTATATACAGCAGACTTTATTTTTTTTCCACAGATTTTTTGACAATTTTCATAACTTTTAATCATATAATAAACATTTTAGTCCAAATAAAAATGATTGTCTCTTTAATTTTTAAAATAAATTTTATGTATAAAATGATGGATTTAATTTTTCACTAATTATTGAGGATTTTGAATATTCAAACAAGATTTCTTAAAATTTCAATGTTTTCAATAATTCTTAAAAGCATAAATGTAAAATAATATAAATATAAAATAAATTCAATAAAATAAATCAAATAATATAAAAGAATAATTTTTTAACATTTTTGAATAATTTCAAAATATTTTTTCAAATTAATAAGAGTTAAAAGAATGATAAAACAAAAATAATAAATAAATAAAAATAAAATAAATAATAATAGGATAGATCAGAAATGTTGTTATTGTCATATTCTATTAATAAATAAACATAACAAGTGGAATTAAATATTTTTCCCAGTAAAAACGGTTACGAAAAATATCGACATAATTTAGCTCTAAATATTGACAAAGTTTAAGCGTGTAGTTTAGAATATCCATTTTGTAAATTAGAATTCAATTGTTATAAATTTTAGACATAAAAATAGTTAATGAGTTTAAAAAAGTATAATAGTAATATATTATAATAATATATATTAAATAATATTATAATTAATATAATAATAATAATCACAATTTTCATTATTTTTCAATAATGAACGAGAGTTTCCAACGTAAAATGAAAAATAGATAAACATGCTCTTTCATAAACATTCAAAATATAAAGTTTTTCATACTTTTGTTTAAATCATGACTGATAAAAAACAGAATTTTGAAGAAACTTAAATAAGTTACCTGTTCCCCCAAGACTTTCTGATATTCATACAATTGAGAAAGGTCAGCATGAACATTTCTGGTAGAGCCATCAGGCCATTCTACTTGAATCATTGCTTTTTCGTAAACACTGGAGGTAACTAATCGACCAATTGATGGAATATATTCAGATCTGTTCTCGTAGGAATTTGGATTTAAAATCTGGATGGATAAATATTTCCAAATCAAATAAGGTGAACATGAAATGAGAAAAGGTACAGAGCAAAATTTTTAAAACTTTAAGAATTTAGTCGTTTTTAATATATTCGAAAGAGTGATTAAAATTTAGAAGGTAGAATACACGTGTGAGAAAGTACAAACATTCCAAATTCTTCTAGAGAACATAAAAGAGAGTAAGACTAACCGTTAATGTATTAAAAAATAAGTATATATTTTTGTTTTACAACATTACCTTTTTTGATTATTTTAACTTTAAATTATTTTTAATTTAAAAAGTCAATACTTTAAAATTTACTAAATTCAGAAATCTGTGAAAAGTCTTTCAAAAATAAGAGCGGAAAGTGATGATAACAGCCCAATGGTCTATCTAAGAACAAAAAAGTAACAAATACCCTTGTAAAAAATTGAAAAATAATTTATTAAAAATTTATTAATTTATTTATCCAAACATTTTAATTTGATAATCTTTTAATTTTTCACTAAGTAAGTAATAGAATGAAGACAATTTTCAATAATAATTAAATTTTTTTATATTTTTCAAAAGAAATATAAGAAATAAATTCCTTAATAATATATTAATATCAGATAATGATTAAGTCTTATAAAAATTATTTATCCACGTATTTAGGAAAAACATTTTCTAAATATAACAAACCATATTTTTAATTTAACCATATTAAACAAATATGATTGGAAAAATGATTAATAAAATTTTAATAATTAACATTTCTTATAATATCAATATGAAAAGTTTTTATTCGAAATCTATTATTTATATTTCATTGTTAACACTAATTAATTTAGCTCTTAAAATATTTATTAATTTAAAATTATTTATTTAGTTAATTTAAATTAATAGATGTACGTTAACACTGAATCGTTAGTTAAAGTTTATTTCAGAAATAGAAAATTCTTGTTTATAAAACATGAGATAAACATTTGATTTTCTTTTAGAGGTTTGAAATTTGTACAAACACTTTACTTAAGATTATTACAGAACTAATAAAATTTTCACAATTTTTCAAATAAATTTTTAAAAAGGTTTATTTTATAGAGAATTTAATTGAAATTTAATTATTTATTAGTATAATAATAATTTATTATTATTATTATTATTATTATTATTATTATTATTATTATTATTATTATTATTATTTTATAATAATTTTTATCTGATTATATTATGATATTTATTTAAATTTATAATCAACTAAAACAGAACTGTCAACTGAAATTAGTAACAAACATGGTCCGTCAATTTTTCGATGAATTTTTTATCGTCATGAGATGTGATATAATCCTGGACGGTGACTGCAAAGGTCGAATGCTAAAAAGTCACAACCGAATTAAAATAACGTTTAAAAGATTTTCAATATCATTCGATAAAAAAAGATAAAATCTTAACGCCACTGCATTATTATTAGAAAAAAATACCATTAACACTTCTCATTCCACTCAGGTACTAACTTATAATTATTTAATTTTATTATTTAATCATTTATTTGCAGAAAAAGGAGTAAATACTTTATATTTATTTTTTAAAATTTATATATAGACTAAAAATTGAAGAGGAGAGTTGAACAATCTCATGCTTATATGAGACTAAGCCTAATATTTTCAAAGATTCAATGGATTTGAAATTAAAATATTAGGTGGTCCAATAAATTCATGCCGTGTAATTAAAATCAAATTTATACATCATTTCAATTTACATTGATCCCTTATTATTGACTTAATCTAAAGGATATTAATTGCCCTTTCTAAACCTTTTTTTGCAGAGTTTAAATAATGTACTAAATAGATAAAACTGAACATCTCCGGGTACATACTTTTTTATATATTTAATTTCGGTTCCAAAGCTTCAGAATATTTAGTATATGTATTGTATTCTTATGATCTTCAGAATTCAAAAATCAAAATATCACTATGAATAATAAACAAAGAATTGGAAGACCAAGAATTTTCCAAGACGAAATGATGTCATCTTCCAATATGATAATGCTCGATCTCATACGGGAAACTTGACGAACTTCGAATTTTGCATGTGAGGTCCTTCAGCAACGGGTGTACTCACCAGACCTTGTCCCGTCAGATTTTCATTTGTTCTGAACTCTGCATAATGCTTTAAAAGGTATTTTATTCAATAATGATGATGAAATCAAAGATTGGTTAGAAAAATGGTTTGCCTATTTCTACAAGCATGAAATCAAAATTCTCTCAAAATATTGGGAGAAAAATACAAATAATGGAATAGATAACATAAGTTCTTTAATATATTTGAAATTATCTTTTAAATAAGTATTTAAGACACATATACAAAACGGCACGAATTTATTGGACAATCTAATATAAGATATGTGAAGCCGATGGGTTAGACTATGTTATCTAGCTTTTCATTTGTGAAATTATGCAAAAATGATTATACAAGAAATAAGTGTAATGATAATTATGGTAATTTCCTTGTCATTTTATTTACAGAAAATGAAACTTTCTTTTTCATATATTTATCTGACATAAACAGTGACTAAGAAAAAATGAAAATTCCAAGATTTCTAGACAACGTTAACGCTGAAAGCGAGACACTTATTTTCTAAATCAAAATGCTTTATTATAATTTATAGACACAATAATTAATAATAATAATAATAATAATAATAATAATAATAATAATAATAATAATAATAATAAAACATCGTTAATATATTATTGTGAATGTCAAAGAGCTTTATAGAACACGTAAGTTTATTTGGAATTATTTATAATTTTTTCATAATATTGATAAAAAATTATGAAAACTGAAACCTGAATTTAAAATTATGATAATAAAATTTGGTTTAGTTTGAAAATATATATTAAATTTTAATAAATTTCACAAATCACGTCATAAAATAAATTAACTTTTCGCCATTATTCATCAAATCGATAAAATAGACAGTAACGCTATATCTACACATCCCGCCCTCTCCTTTCGTTATGGATGCATTCAAACAAAAATAAACAATTATTTCCAGACATCAATATATATTTATTTTTTTAAAAAAAAATATCATTTATCAATAATTAATTTTCAATATTTCTGTCATTTTCAATGAAATTAAAAAAAACATTTTATAAACCTCATTTTAAATTGTTTGTTGAGTAAAAATTGATTAATTTATTTACGTAAGATGGATATTTTAAATTTTTATTTTAGTTTTAAAATAATAAAAATGTAAAAAACATCCTGCATAAAGTTAATTTTAAAATGTTTCATAAATAAATATTAATAAGTATTATGATAGCCTTACTGAGGCACATTGTACAAAGATATCTATTAAATTAATAATAGAGATTAATATGAATTATACAGGTTAACTGTATATTTCTAATACTTTTTGTCACTGATTTCCTACAAGTTTTCTTCACACCTAAGTGGAATATATTGTTCAGAATGTTTTGTAAACATTAATAGGTTTTCTTTAATACTTTTATCACAAAAATTCATTTATTAATTGATTTTAGTTATTATACGGTTTTAGTTATTTGATAATATACTTCTATGATACTTCTATTGATATTTTCATAAAAATATAACTAATTTAATTAGCTAATTAATACAAATTAACATAATTAGGTAATTTATGTGTTTTTTTCATTTACTGGTTGTATTTGTGAGCTGCCATTTTAAAATTATACTATTTTTCAAGATTCCTTATTATTAATAATCGCATGATAATCATTTATAAAGTGATTTTAATATATTAATATTTAATATGAAATAAGTCGAAAATCTGTATGTTGGAACTTTTCAAATCATTTCCACACCGATTGCTTAGTTTAATCAATGACTTATTATTGTTATTATTCTATATTATTATAATATTAAAAAACACTTATATAGCAGTAGAATTATAAGTATTAATTTTTTTAATTAATTTTTTGAATACAAAAGTACTGAAATAATCATGGTCTGATTGTTAATATTATATTACGGTTGATAATTTGTTGAAATTTACCTAAATTATCAACTAATTTTCAAAAGAAAACCATAGTATTCCTTAATTATTTTATTAATTAAATTATCTCATGCAAGGTGGTTAATTAAAAGTTTTCTATTTGAAGAAACGTATTATATCGAAAGTTATTAAAAATAATAATTATTTTAGAACAGTAAAATAAAAGTACTAAAAGAAGTACTAAAAGTAATAAAAGAAGAATTTTATTTTAATTTAATTTTGTAATTTTCATTTTTTTAATTCTAAATAAATAATATAATTTAAATAATAATGTTAGAAAATAACTAAAAATTATTTAATTAGATTGCCTTAAATCCATTGTTTAATAAAATTATAGATGATATAATAATAATAAAAAAAGAAATTAATTAAAAAATAATAATTAATGATACTAATAATAAGAAAAATATAAAATAAGAGTTTAAAATGTATACTAACGCTAACATTCTTTAGAAATGTCAGTTTGTTCGTTTGCGCATATTGAAGAAGGTAAATCAAAGATATAATTTTAGAATCATCCAAACTTTTATCAAAATGTGTTTGGACTTACTTATAGGTTCGCAGCATATTTTTTTAGGTCGAAATTTTTTCATCTCATAGTAAAAAAGTAGAAAAGGTTTTAATAATAACAGCATAGGATTTCCAATGTTCACTTATATTTCATATCATTAACATGAACTTTTAAAATGTTAAAATCTGGAAAATTCCATTATATAGAGTCATTAAATGAGAACTATATATTTTTGTTTAACTGTATCTATTGTGTTTATTAATGAAAATGCTTAGATGATGTGTAATACAACAAATAAATAATATTTATATCTAACTTTTTTGTTGTTATTACACATTAAGGAAGTGTAGTCCGTATTTAATGACCCTAAAATATAATTTTCAACAAAAATAGATTTGATAATAAAATAAAGTTTTTGCAAATCCACAAAGTTCAGAAATATTTTACTTTTTTAATATTGACATACAAAGAATATAAATTTTAAAGAAATGAATTACATCATCCTAACCGAAATCATATTTTTGTGCAAAAATTCATAATAAATTTAAGTCACATTAAATTAAACGAAAGAAATATATTTTACTGTTCTTCAAAATTTATTTATTATTAAATCAATTTCAGACATATTTTCCCCTATGAAATAAATCTAATTATATTGTTATTTCCGTCTCACGGAGATAATTTTTTAGACATACTATATTTCGAATATTTTATCCATTTAAATTAAAATCAATTGAAGCGTGAAACATTTTTTAATCAATAAAAAATTGATTTTATCTTAAATATTAGAATAATAAATAAAAAAATCAATATTAATGAAAATGACAATAGATTTGTTATAAAATAAATAAAAATTCTATTGGAACTAAAAAAAATAATTTTTCGAGTTAAATATTTAATAAAAAAAATAATAATGATAATAATAATAATAATAATAATAATAATAATAATAATAATAAGAATAATAATAATAATAATAATAAAATTATGAGAAAAACAAAACAAAGTCAGCTGAAACGAGCAGAACTCAGCTGACAGTTATCATAAATTAGTTGGAGGGGCCCGAAAGCAAAGGCAAACGAAAACAAAACGAAGGAGAGTGAAACTGGCTTGGCTGAGCGTGGTCGTTGGCCACCACTGAAGCGAGCCTTGCGGATGTGGCCAGAGCCCATAAAACTGCCGAACATGACAGGTAAACAAAACGGGAACAGAGGCAGCTCAGATGGATGGTCTCAGCCCGGCGAGCAGCCTGCCAGGTCCTGGTGAGACGGCCAGTGAAATGAGCGAGGCGACCCGAACCTATAAATCTTGCCCGGCCGTTTGAGAGCGCCGCAGCTGAAAGTAACAAAACGAGCCATAAATAATGCAGCTGATCGCTGGCAAGGACGGAATTAGAGCTATTCATTAAGACCGTAATGAGAGGCCCGCTCAATTTAAATATAATTTATTTATTGACCATTATAGCGACGGACATATTTACTTGCTCATTAAAGAAGTCGATTTTCCCCTGCGACCCTCGCTGCTCGTCCGATGTTGAGGTTGGTGAGGCCGCTGCAGCTGAGGCTGTCGAGGCTGCTGCTGCTGTTAGTGGTACTCCCTCCGCTGCTGGCTACACCTCTGCCTGCCCGACCGCCTCAGCTGCCTCGGCTGCCAACCTCCCCCGGCATGATGCGCTCGCTAATTGCGGAAGAGATGGGGCGCGCAGTCCGACAAGACAGCACTCGGTTCTGCGCCCAGACAGGTCTGACATTGCCGAGAATCGTAACTCATTAGCGATTCATAAATTTCAAATTCATTGGAGACGTTTTAAAATTTAATTCGATTTTGATCCGAGAAATTTGTCTTCGACTCTTTCTACCAGACCCTAATGACGACCATGGTGGCAGTTGCGCGCAGCTCCAGCGCCTCCGCTCCTCTGCTACTTTGACGACGCTTTCGTCGGTTGGCTCATTAGCCCTTATTATTGACTGACGAGAATACTTGTCTGCCCCTCGCTCGCTGGCTCGTTTCGTCCACAGGCTCTCCTCTCTCCGTCAGGGCAGCGAGCTCGAGATTGATAATTTTGAAAACGACGATAGTAAAGATAACATTATTATATTATTATAATTGTCATCATTATTTTCCATAAGAATAATAAAAATATTATCATCATGGCAGTCAAGGTTCTTCATGACAAAAGGTTACGAGAGCCCAAGACATGTGTGATAGACTCTTTCTTCACATGGAACTGGTCTTCCAAGACTTCTTAGCCAGTACCTTAACCAGAACCTTCATTTGAAAGCCTCGAGATCTCAAAGGAAGCACCAGGTTTCACTTGGAAGGACTCAAATCTTATGTGACCTTGAAACACTTCAGAGCAGCGGTGTAGCAGTTACATTTTTACTTCTGTTTCTATTTTTAGTAACATTGGTTGTGCTATAAATAGAAAGCTTTTCCTCATTGTCGGCTGACAAGATGGTGCTGGTTGTCGCTCTGTTCGGCCTTTGAGGGAAGAGAAGCATCAGAATTTAAGTCGGACTCCTTTCTACACTTCCTGAATGTTGTTTACAGCTCTATCTGTGCGAATCTTTTCAACCTTTCCCTCTGGAGATGACCTAATCACATTTTGCCTCAGTTTTTATAAATGGACATTGAGACACAGTTCTATGAAAGCAACTCGAGATGTTAGTTGAGGATTGAAAGGAAATGTGAAGGAATGATCAGTTCATTTCGGAGCACGAAGAGTCTAGAAAGTGAAGAACATCATTGTTGGTCATCGATAAAACTATACAAACAGATGAAGAATGTCATGAAAGGTGGTCCAAAGAAAATGATAGAGACTGACCATTTGATTCAGGGGGCAAATTGAAAAGACTTGACAAGTTAGCGAGGGAAGAACTCAACCAAGAATCGGCTGACCAGCCTTAAAGGGTTGAGTCAACCTTTCGCAAGGAACAAGATCTAT
Organism: Bipalium vagum; assembly: GCA_037834085.1. NCBI lineage: Eukaryota > Metazoa > Platyhelminthes > Tricladida > Geoplanidae > Bipalium > Bipalium vagum. The sequence continues at coordinate 2,014 of JBBMKC010020653.1, read as the reverse complement.
CGATTTCCAATGGCCAGACCATGTGAAGCTCTAAGAACATGTCCAAATTGAAATATTTGCAAAGAAGATCAAGTGCAGAATCTGGTAATTCATGTGCTCCTATCCTTCACAGTTTAATATTAATTAATAATATTAATATTAATTTAAAGCCTAAAAAATTTAAAAATATTAATGATTATTATAAAAATATTAATAAAAATAATTTCGACCAATCAATTTATTTTCTTCTTAATATTTTTATTCTTCTTTATTTCATTACTTTTTTTAAGATATAATTTTTATTATTTCTTTTTATATTTTATTATTAAATTATTTTTATAATTTATATTAATTCGTATTATTTTTGATTTTTGTTATTGATTTTAATTTTAATTTTTTTTATTCATTTTATTATATAATAAAAACTATCATTATAATAAGCATAAAAAAAATTATTAAAATTATATTATTGCATTTAACATTATTTAATACAAATTGTTTTGTTTTAGTTTGTTAATAATATTATTAATTTTATTATTTATTTTAATTTTATAATAAAAATAAATAATTGTAATAATAATTTATAAAATAATTATTTTAATTTTTTATTGTTGTAGTATATATTTTTTTATTATTTATCTATTATTTTCTATTTATTTTATTTTATTTTTAATTATTATTTTAATTTTTAAAGAAAGATAATAATAATAGATATAAAAAATTATTAAAATTATTATATATTGCATAATACATTGTTTAATATTATATTTTTTGTTTTACTTTGTTAATAAATAATATTATTTTTATTATTTATTTTAATTTTATTTAATTTATAAAATCATTTTTAATAATAATAATAATTTATAAGAATTATTATCTTAATTTACTGTTTTTGATTTATATTTAATTTAATATTTATTTATTTTTTTCTATTTATTTTTTTTATTTTTAAATATTATTTTTTAATTTTTTTTTACTTTTAATAATTTAATTTTTTTAATTTTAATTGTATAAAATAAAAGATTAATTATAATAATAAATATAAAAAAATTTTTATTGTAGTTTATTTTTATTAATATTTGTCTAATATTTTTTATTTATTTTAATTTTTAATACTTTTATTTTTATTTTTTATTATAATTACTTTAATTTACAAGGTATTTTTAAATATTATAATTTTTAAAATATCTAAGAGGTTGATGAAAGAATTAAGAATGTTTCTATCCTTTTGGAAGTAAGTCACGCGTATGAGGGCCATGGTTGGTCAAGGGATTGATACACTGCAAGCCTTAAAGGAGTGCCCAAGGTTGTCGATAGGAACTCAGGGAATTGTATGCCAGTTATTGTTGTTGTTGATATCAAAAGTCAATAGGAGGTTTATTTTTGCAATGGAAGTCTTGAGACGAGACAATGTCACACCCCTGAAACCATTGTTAAAGGGTTAAGGAATACTAACCCGGAATTGGTCATGCAGCCGACTGAGGGGCGAGGATTTTCACGACGACTTTGCCGAAGATGAGAGGCAATGGGGAACAATTTCCTCTTGACCTGGTCGCGCACGGGAGTCGGGTCAGCGTCGCAGTGCAACGCAGATTGTGCGTCGAGTGCGTCGTACTCAGTCGATTTTCTGGCAAGAAGAAATATTAATTCAGAACTTCCTGTGGGGAGAGAAAATAATTTCTTGACATATTTTTAAATAATTTAATAATGCCTTCATTCACTAATTGATGGAGGCAATATATCATAAAAACCGTAGGAAATAATCGATAGCAATAAGAAGGAGAGGCCTCCGAGTTGCAGCGAGAAGGGCAGAATTCGCAACGGCCAATTTCCCCAGTCGACAGCTCTCGGCTCTCCCCTGGCAGCCTCACTCTCCGTGCTCGCCCTCGTCTCTTTACCTCGCTCTTTTGTCACTACTATCCCCACTATTATCCCCGCTATTATCATCGCTGTTAATTCTCGTATTATTATTATTATTATTATTATTATTATTATTATTATTATTATTATTATTATTATTATTATTATTATTATT
>JBBMKC010020553.1:0-18742 GCA_037834085.1 Bipalium vagum | reverse complement strand
CCAGTTTTATTAAAATATAAATATTTTAAATAAATATGGAAATCAAATTAAAAGTTTTTTTATCGAATTTTCTGAATATTTATCAATTTAATAATCTGACTAATTTTTATAGTTGGTGAATAGAAAAAATGAAAAATATATCATTATGCATTTGATTTAATTATTTAGATCTCATTTTTGCAGCTCATAAAATATATGAAATAGGCATTAAATAGTTTTAAATTGAAATTTCTATTATATATATAAGGAGATGAAGATGATAGGAAAATGTAAAATGCAAATTCTAGATTAAAGATTTATAATTTTTAAATGAAACGAATTAAAGTGTAATTAATTTCATCATCACCATCATCATCATCGTTGTCGTTGTCGTTGTCGTCGTCGTTATTGATTGCAGAGTATAGTAGTGGTAGTAGTAGGCTTTCAAAAATTGAATTATTTCTTTTTTCTCCGTTTAGGTTCATTTCTGTTAATCAATTGATTTTTTCCATTCACTCAAAATTCATGATGAATTATTTTATTATTTCATTTCTCTTGTTACCATTGTCAAATTGTTTCAAACACCGAGGAAAAAATATCCTCATTACAAAACGGTGAATCTCTATTGGTATTCTTTGAATTGGCATGACTTTTTGTAAAATAAGCGGACAAATGTCTAAAGCAAATTAAGAGAAAATATTTTTCGGATTATTTTCTATTTTGGGAAGTGTTTTTTCGATTTGTTGATCGGATTTCATCTCGCAAATTTAAAAAGTACGACTTTGTAGAGGGAAAGGACGAGAGAGGGAGAAGATAGGGATTGGGTAGCTAGGTTAATATGTGGCAGTAGTTGCATTTGTTGATTATAAATTCGAAAAATCTATTGATTTTTATATTGTTATTTCTATCTGAGACTACAAATCGATTTATATATTTTTAATGAATTGATAAAATATGATCATGTTTTTCAAATTATTTATGCCTGTCAAATTAAATTTTTGGTTTTAGGATTTATGGAGATCACTGATAAACCTATATTTAATTTTTGTTTTCCAATTTCGCGTACGATATTGGAAAGTTCTTTATTTTAAAGTTTACTTTTCTTGAAATAATGAAATCAAATAGTATATTTATTATTTTCAAGTTTTTGAATTGGAATAAATTCAATTTTTTCACGCCAATCACAATATGTAGGATCTATTAATTTTCTTGAAAATTTCTTCTAAAAAACTTAACTATTTATTTTACAATTATTCAACTCCTGCAGTCTGTCCGAGTATGAAACTATTATCATATTGATATCAAACCTATTGATTATTTATTGTAATTGGTAAAATTAATAGTAATGCAAAACACAACTACCGACCAATTTTGATATATTTTTATTTAATTTTCAAAAGTATGACTAGAAATTGTATATTAACTGTGAAAAATTGATTTAATTTTTTATTTTCATTTTTTAGGAAAATTATGTAAAATCAATTAATATATTATATTCAAGGGAAAATAATACGAAAGTATCTGATGAAAAAATGATAAATTTGTTGAATAAAGAGATTAAAAAATATGATTATAGAGAATAAAATATTTTCGGAAACAGTTCAAGTTAATTAATAACTTTTTAATAAAGACATTTAATAATATATTGTTATTTAAATAAGTGATTTTATTAAAATAATTGAAACATTATTTTTGGATATATTTGTGACAATTGATGTTGAAAGATAGAACACAATTAGTTTAATTTTCATCAAAAACCTCCAAGTAATACTTTCATGTTTTATCATTTTACGCATTGGTTTTTCAAATAATTTTGATTTTGATACTTACGGAGTTGTTAAGTAAATCTTCATCCATTTCCAATGTCTAAGTAAGACCAAATTTATTTTCGTCACTATTAGTTCGATTTCATGTCCTTTTCGAGCACAGAGTTTTATAATTCTAGAGTACAATCTTGCCGCCCGTTTCATTTCTCAAACAAATAAACGAAAATTAATGACTCTGTTGTGTCCAAGGTGCACATTTAGCAATTATTTGTTTATTTAAAAAGTCGAGATTTAATTAATTCCGAACAAATTTTAAAATGTGAGCAATGGTGCTATTTTAAAATATTCGAAAAAATTATTTAAATATTTAATAATTAATATTCATACAATAACATAAGTAACATTCTGATATTTAAGGAAGATCACCATTAAATTGTAATATCATATAATACATGATCAATGGCTTATGACCTCTTTTAAATATATATTATAAGTAAGGATACAATTATTTTCTGTTTCAAAATGCTCCGTATTTGAAACCAGTTGTCCTTTAAACTTTTTATTTAATTAGTTATAATTATAATTACAGACATAAACCGAAAGAACGCATAACAGGAAAACATTATTTTCGCTAAATTATATCTGAGTCTGGAAGAAAAATATTTAAAATTGTTTTCATTTGTAGTAATTTCAAAAGTGGAAATTTAATTTAAACATAAATATTAATGATGGTAATTGGCATCGTATTTATTCTAATTTGTCTTTCAAAACATTTTCTCTTAACTTTCTCATTCATTAATTATTAAATAGGTTAATTTTAATTATCCAACATTTAGTTGATTGAGGTTATAATTAATAATTAGTATAATCTTAAAAAAAAATAAAAACACATGAAATTCAATCTTTATAGAATGTCATAATCAATTTAAATTATATTTAGTATCTTCCTCCAGTGTGCTTGTTATAGAAAAAATTCGATTAATATTGTAATTGAAAAATTAATGATTTATTTACAATTAAAATTTTCTTATTTGATATTATACAAATTTTAAAATTTAGTCTTCTGTTTTAATGTAATTGTTCAGAATACGAAAAATTTTTATGAAAATTTATTGATTTAAATAAAAAAATTTAACTACTTTAATTGATAAATATATTATCAATTTAATATAAAAATTATAAATTTTGCCATTCAATAATATATATTAATTTTAAGTCTGATTTCCTTTATTTAATTTTCTATCTTTTTGTCTTATGTATTGAATTTTACTAGTGAAATAATTTCAAAATCCAAACGTGATCTAACATAATTTTATCTCTGTTAATAAATATTTTAAAATTTATAATAAAATAATTATTTCTCAACTTTGGAATTGGCAAAAATTTCTTAAGGTTTTACTTCACGCAATCAATTGGTATTATGTGTAAAGTTTAATTACTTTGATCATCACCATTCATTTCGTTTAGAAAATATAAATATTTTATTATACTTTTCATTGCAAAGTGGAATTTAGTACATTTTATCTATCTCCTGATCATTAAAATCTCAATTAAAAACATCAGACACATTTTTATTGAAGGGGTAATAAATTCAGGGCAATAAATTATGATGTTTATGAAACCAGTGCTTTTCCGTTTTTAAACTTTTATTTTTGACATACTACCCTGATATATGTTTTCTTTGTAATAATAATTTTAATTGAAAGAAAACACTAGGTTTGACTTTAAAAAATCGATTAGCTATATGATCAAAAATTTATTTTCCCGGAATTCTGTATTCCTCGTGGATCTATTAAAACAATTTTGTATTTACTTTTTTCCTCAGAAAATATTTTAATTATTAAATCCTTATCATTTTTCGATACCTTTTGAACTCTTAACTAGACTTAACCTTGAAAAAGATTGATTTAGGATCAGTTTTAATCTTCCACTGATTATTATTATTTAAAAATATATTTTTGATTAAAAACGTCTTTTTCTGGATGATCCTATTAACATGTTCTGTTTCTTGAAAAATATATTTGCTTCTTTCAATTTTTTCCATGTGAAATTAATTTGTCAAAAACCGTTGAAATATTTTGGAAAATATTGTGAAATACATTTTGACATTTTTTCGCCGTTCACATCAAAAGTAAAATTTTTTTTACTGGTCAAATAAAATTTTGCACTTTTTACAGGTTTCTTTTTATTAAATTTCATTAACAAAGACGTTTTTATGGGGAATTTTATTATTTTAAAAGTTTTCTCCAAAATTTCTAGTTCTGAGAAAGGCCTAAAAATATTGATTTTATTATAGATATTGATTTTCTATTTCTATAACTATTGATAATAATAATAATAAAAATAAACAATTTTATGAAACTATTTCTAATTTTGAAAAAAATTTTAAGTTGAATGATTTTCAAGTTTTTAAGTCAGTTGTTTATCTGATTATTTGATTATCAAAAAATGTTCACAATCTTATTATGTTTATCTCATTTATGACTGTTTTTTAAATGTTTAATTAACTTATTGGAATATTGCATCGTTAGTGTATTAAATTCTATTTCTGTGCTCGATTTATTTTTTTCATCAATTAAAATCTATAGGTATGATGCACGCTTTTGCATCTCCAACTGGTTCAACCAACAGTACTGGTGCTACCCAGTTAATGTCAACCAATCCCGTATCGACAAACCTTAACGGACCAGGATCAACTGTCACCAATTCAAGGTATCACAGCTCAAAAAACACTGTTTCCAATCCGACATCACTGAACAACAATAACAATAGCAACAACACAAATAACTCCGCCATCAGCAATAATAACAATAGTAACATTGCCTTAACCTCAAACAACAACACCAGTAACGTCGTCAACAATGCCAATAACAGCATCAATTTAGGTGCCTCCTCAATCACACCAGCATCAATGGCTTCCCTTTATCAACAGTTACCTCCGAATGCCATCAACAACAATCCTTTCGATTTGCACCAGCAGCAGTTGCTGTACAACCAAAGACTATTGCAGGCCCAACAGCAGCAAACGCAGCAGCAGTCGAATAATAACGCCGCCGGTATACTCAGTGAATATGCCGTATCCAGATACAGTGGTTATCATTGATTGAGAAAATTTGGAGGTTCTTCGGAGAGGAAATAATACATATTTGTATATGTCAAATTCAGAAAGTGGTGGAGATTTATCATCATTATCAGTTTGATAAATTGGTCCATTTTGCTCTTTCTCCACCCCTCTCTCTCTCTTAATCTCTCTTTATTTCCCTCTTTGCTGCTAGTGCGCTTCGAGAAAACGAGTTTTCTGAACGTGAAATTCTATGCAATAAAATATCTCGAATCGTTTTAATAATAAAGCAAAAGCGTGATCCAAACCAAATTCATTCAGTTGCAAAAATATGTCAAATATGTGAAGTGTGTAAATAGAAGATGTAAAAAATATCTGTCGTCGGTTTTCGATTTGTCAAAAATAATCTCGCCATCATTGTTCTTCTAATCTCATATTTATACATATTCAACAATTGATAATATAGTATTTTCTGTGTAAATAATAACTATTATTATTACTATTACTATTATTATTTTTAAATCAATGATGATATTTTTGTGACCAGTAAATAATAGTAATAATAAATTACCAATGATGATGATGATGTGAGGAGTGGTTTGTTAAAGGAAAAGATGTTTGAGTGTTTGTTATTTTATCTGCAATCTTATTTTCAACGAAAACGAATCACTAATTGTAAAAGTCACACAATTCGAACGATGTGTGGATATTTTGGTTCTCAAATTTATTTATTTTTACTGTGACAATTTCAAACATGATGATGGATGGGCTTTAGTGATGGCATTTATTGTTGCTTGTTCTTCTCTATTATAATAATAATTATTATAATTATTAAAAATGTTACTATATTAATATATAATTTGATTTTAATGATGAAAATGATAATATAATAAAATAATGAAATTAAAAGGCATTTTGCTATCATATATAATAATAAACAGGATGGATGTCTTGTATTATTCGATAAAGTTTTTTTTTAATGAAAATATAATTATAGTTTAATATATTAATTAATGAAAGTGATGTTGCAATATTTTGGAAGATAGCAGTCTTTACTTTTATTGGTCATTTTAAGTCTCAATTATTGTTCAATAGTGCTGCATGTATTTATGACGAGACATGTATTTTTAGTCAATATTGAAATCCTTGTTTTCATGATTTTAATAATCAATTTCAAACGACATAAAAGTATTTATAATTCATTTTTGTGCGTTTTAGATTTTTGAGAAACAAGATTTATTTGTATAACAATTTTTGGTGTTCTGTCAAATGTAGATATAAATAATCATTGATTACAAAAAATATTTCCATTACAAAAACGATAATGGGTTCATATGATAACAAAATAAAACCAAACACTTGATTTAAACACTTAAAATGTGATACAAATAAATTATTTAATTGTACTGAATGTATCTCGAAATAAATGCTCCTCAATAATGATTTGAAGCAATTGGAACAAGTATATTCTGAAAAGGAATATCAATTAATACATGATTAGTATTTTATCACTATACCTGTTTGAATGAGAATCTTGGAAATCTGACAATACTGCATCAATTAAGTCCACTAATTCATCCTTCTTCACAAAAAGAAAAGTAACTTCTGAACAAAGTAAATTAAATTAACTTTTATAATGAAGTCTAAATTTGTATAACAAGGCAAAGTAAATTAGAATCAAGGAAAATTTTTGTAATACCTTAAAATTTTCATCCAATAGAAAACAAGAATAAAAATTGATATCTGATGAATTTCTTCAGTCTTTGTGAACAAGGTAAATAAAGTAGATATACTATGACTGTGCTATTAAAATTATTACTGTTAAATTTCTTACAAATTCTTTTATACATTATGTGATCTAATGTGAAATTATTAAGGTTCAGTATAATCGGTTCGATACAAAAATTATTCGATTAGAAATTAATTAAATTTCTAATCGAATAATTTCTTAAAATTTCTACTCAATATATTTCCAAAGGAATTAAAAAAAATTATTAATAACTTAAACATTTAATTCGTTTAAAAGATAATCAATTTTAAAATTTTTATCAAAAATCTTGGTTCATTGAAACAATATCTAAAAGTATAGATAACGGTAGAACGAGTTTTAATTAAAAATTTAAATTACATTTCTTTGAAATCATTTCACTCTGCGGACAAAGGATCTTGGTTAAACTTTTTAATAAGTGAGTATAAAGAATAAGCAATTTCTGAGATCATTTGATTGAAATTGCATTTATAGTCAGCAATGTTGAGGTATTAGGAAAATAATACATGATATACGTTTATATAAACTGCTCTTTCTATCATCATTAGGTTAGTATTAGAATCATTGGTTTCCTCAAACATAGAAACCGAACATGTCTTTGTTTTGATGATAAAATGAAGAAACACGCTCTATGGAAATATTAATGTTAAGTTAAACCTGGAAATCAAACTAATAATGATAATAGTAATATTGGTTACAAATTCAAATGTAAGTAGAATCAATATATAAATAATGGAATATTGACAATTCATGAATGGATTTATTTCGAAGAAAAATAGAAGGAATACAAAACGAAAATAGCAGATAATTGAAAGCTAACGAACTTGGCAAAGCGTCCACAATGGACTGTGTGGCGGCCTGCTGTAATTGAACGGGATCTTCATTCATTGCAAATGCAGCCAGACTCTTACTGCTCTTGCCAGACGGCCATAGCAACTCTTGAAACAATTCCAAATAGTCAGCTACGTAACTGGAGCGCAGCAAATCTTCAAACGACCACTGTACAATACTGGAATATTAACAAATACACAAAGCATTAATTTTTCCAAAATTTCTTACGCATCGGCTGGACAACCGAGAATTTGCCAAATTATCTTTTCAAATTTCGATAAGAAGCCGCCAGTCCTTGTAAGAAGTGGGCCTTCATTTGGTAACCATTTGCGACAAGTGCTATCCCTGTACTGCAGGGCAAGCAGTCTGAAACTAAGTAGAAATGGCACTGGGTCATTTGGACTGTACTCGATTGGTCCACTTTTATAGGATATAGGAAATCTGTGGGACGGCGATGAAGATGGATTATCGATGGATATGGCTGTGGGAGTTGAAAAATTGGATCTCTGATTTGGCGTTGAGTAATTATGAGTTCCACCATTGACAGTTCCGACATGGCTCATAAGCATGTAATTGTCGGTCAAGTGACGGTAATTCGCTTGGATAAGAAAATGGTGGCACTAGAGAAAAACAGTCGATTTCAAGCTCACTTATCCATATCTGGTTCGAAAGTAAAAACTGAAAAAGCCTTGACAGATTTTAGAATTTTAATCCTTTTAAAATGTGCTCTAGTCCATGTCTATTCCGGTTAACAGCACGAACAACAACATTAAGCTTTTCAATTCTTTACTTTTTAAAATGTTAAAAATTATGGCATCACAATAATTCCTTATAATCGAAATTCTTTCACAACCTAACTCAAACCTATATAGTTATAAAGTTATATGGTATTTATTTATTGATTTAATGAATTAACAAGACTTCATTTTTTGTCAACGAAGAAAGGTATCCTAACCCAGAGAGTGAAGTTTAAGATTTCTTTACTCAAGCCTCTTTTGCAAAAGTTGTGACTTCATAATTATAAGAAATTTTTCTTAATTTATTGATTTTTACTTATTTTTTTCGAAAAGCGTTTACAAAGTCAAAAGATGAAAAAAACGGTAGATATCTGCCTCCACGGGCTAGACGGCATTAAAATACCTGGATCTCGATGAATGCTTGATTCTGCCAATGGAAACCCAGGTCAGACGACAGACGGGTCATTAAAAAGAAATTACATTCACCATTCCGGAAATGAAATTAACAAATAAATTGATATAGTAATTATAATGAGCAAATTTTATTATCCTGTCGCACGGAATTAACAATAATGCTTCTCTTTTCATTTTTCAAAATGAAAACAAACTTAACGCAGCGTCGTCGTAGATATTTCGCGTTGGATTTCTTAAATATTTTCCAAAAAACACTTTTAAAATTGGATCAAACCAAGTTTGAAATCCGGAAAATGTTTGTATATTTACTAACAAATTTTAATAAGTTTCATATAAATATTTTATGGAGCCAATTTTAATATGGTAATTATTTTATATCTAAAATCAATAATAAACTATTTACTTATAAGGGTATAGAATTTTCATTAGTTTTTTCATAAACAAAATATCATCGATCAACGGTTTCTGAAATTGATCACAAGTCAATGAAAAATAATAAAAATTCTAATATATAATAAATCAATTAAAAAAAGTCAGAGTTATTTATTTTTATCAACATTAATTGAAATCCTCTGATATTGGTTTCAATAAAAAAAATGCTGAAATTGTTTAATCTATCCTTTTATTGATTGATCCAACACGAATAATACCAAACAAGGTCAACTGACATGAGATATTGATGATCATTTATGAACGGATGATAATCTTATTTCTATTTTATACTTATTACAATCCAATAATAACATTTATGCAATGACGTATCCACCAAGATCAATTTCATTAAAGGAATTCGTATTTTTTCAATTTTATTTGCATTATTATCTTGGAAAAAACCAGTCAATTATTTTCTAGTTCAATAAAATAAACTTTAATTTATTTTTCAAGATGCAAAAATAATAAAATAATTTTTATTCCATTATCAAAACGGCAATATTAATCATCGTCTATGGTTTTTGCAGAGCGTTCAAACGCCCTCCGTACTTTTTTCCAACTGTTATTCTTGTAAAAATGATAAAAATGATAAATATGCGTCTAACAAAAAACCATTATCATTTTACTGTATTTTTTCAAGTATTGATTTGGCTGCTTTTATCGATGGAAATGCTCTTCTAATAATACTCACAGGCATTAACATTTGTAAATATTTTATTAATTATTTTCTCAGTTAAAAGAAGGAAAAAATGTTGCCCTCAACATTCCAGCATTTATCAAACGAATTATTTTTCTTTGAAAATGGATATTGATTATATTCTTTAAATAAATCAGTCTGAAACATTTCTGAAGTTTACAAACAATATTTATTGTTACATAAAATTTTAAAAATTAATTCTCACTAGAAAACTAAAAAATAACCTGTTTTTACAAATATACCATAAATCAATACTCCTCATTTTTAATGAAAAAAGAATAATGACAGAAATCTTATGAAACTCATTCTAACAGGTTCTTCTAAGTATAATAAAACCATTCCATTTAATTATTCCATTTAAAAAAAAATGAAAACGGAAACCAGTGTTCATCTATTGTTCGGGAAAAATAAGATCAGCTTGACCTAACAAGACCTTCAATGACAAGTCAAATATATACGGGTGGTGAAATGAATCTAAAAGTACTACTTAAAATAAAGAGAGCTTGGAAATTTTTTTTTGAAGTTTCTCAAATTCTTACCGCTCCTAAATCTCAATTTTCCTACATTAATACCAGGATAGTGGAATGGTTCCTAAACAGATCGGTTCACAAAACAGCATAAAAATAAAACAAAAAAGGATTGGCTCAGTGTTTCTTAGAGTTTTACGAAAAATATTTATAAATTAAATTTTATTAAATTCCAAAAGTGACAACAAATTTGTCGAGATTTATCTCCGAATAGAGAGAAAATAATAACAACAACAACAAGAATATTAATAAAACACCATTACAAATAATAAATATTAATAAAGATATTAATAAAAATATTAGAAACAAAGTAAAAGAACAATTTTTTGTTGATAAGAGATTAGTATAATAATAAAGAGATAAATATTAATTTCTCTCGCCCACGAAGGGATTTTAGGAGCCTTTTTTAATTGTTACTCCCTGATCAGCGGGATAACGTTTTTGTTTGCGTACGTAGGACTTTTAGAGAATTGGATTTTTATTACTACCGTTTTAATACATATTTTTCATTTTCGTTTATTTCATCAACTTTGATTTCATCTTACTCTTGTATCTTTTATTTTGATTTACAAAGTAACTGTGAACACGTCGGGTGTTAATGGAAAATATTTGTGAGGGCATTGTGATATACTGGAATCAGTTAGTGTAACTGAGTGTAACAAGAGAATATAAAAACATCGATATTCAGTGCTGAAACTTGAAACATTTTTGATTGCTGTTGTGTTGCTTATCGACTCAATAAGGTCTTAGACCTGAGAATTTATTTATTTGATTGCACAAGTAATATTATTTTCATACCGAATTCAACTATAAAGAATTGGAGTCAGACAATTACTGGCTATTATAAAAATATTATCAATACTAAGACTTTAAATTTAGCTTATAAAGGAACAGAAGTTGCTAAAACGTGGTAACTAAATCGAAGTTTATACTTACTAAAGAACAATCGAAATGGTTTATTATCTTTAATTATGCATTGTTTTATTCTTCTGAAGATATAGAAAGGGAAAGATGATTCCAATTTTTTTTCTAATTTCATGATATATATCATGGGAAAAATGGGTTTCATTTAAAACCTGGGATCACACTTAAATATTTTTCCTAGAATTGTGTTTTGATTTTGTCAAATTATGTTATCTATACACATTATTGATTTAAAGTGTACATTATTCCTCATTAAGCATTTGAAAGAGTTCCTAACTTTTTGAATGTCATCATAAACATATCCCTGTAAAACGAGTTTCAAATTATGTCTTTGAGAACAAAAAATGAACAACTCAAAACAGACAAGAATAAACCTCCTGCCTGTACATCACAAGAGATAATCCTACAAAAGATGACACGAGTAAGCTTTAAAGATACAAGAGATTTTCTCCTCAGATGCTTCTTATATCATTCAGTCACTTCCGCACATAATCCCACGTTTATTGATTATATCACTAGTTTAAAATTAATTCAAGAATTACATCCTAAATTTTAAAGAACAGATTTATCCGAAAAAATTATTAAATTTTGTTACAAGCCCCAGGTAATAATTTGTAAAAATCCTTGATTTTTTCAAAGAGAAAATTAATATTGTTAAAGAGAATGAAAGAGAAAAGCATAAACATAATGTTTTCATTAAAAGACACTCATACGTTGTTTTTTGTGTTGCACAAACATGGTTACAATCAATCTATACAGAAGAGAAGACTAGAAATGTCTGAAATAATATTTCTGGAAATATTGTTTTCGATGAAAAACGTCTTTCCCTGGTGTGTTTTTATTAGCTTTTTATTTTCATTTTGATTGACGGATTTCCTTCCTCTTCATTGGAACATTAACATAAATCAAATAAAGTTTTGTTTCGCAATAAAGTCCTCGTTGGTCTTGCTTACACAGAGAAAGAAAATTCTTGACAAAAATAATTACCGAGAAAAAATCCACTAGCTCATACAAAAAAGATCATAAAATAAGCAGGGAAATTTATGAGTGGAACGAGGAAGCAGAAAACAGTTTTTCGAGATGAAATAATTAAGTGAAACAAAATACGAAAGAAAATCTTTTCTTTAAAATCTAAAAGTAGAGAATCGGCTCTCACTCACTGACAGAAAGATTGTGAAAAAGGTTTTGAAGTGAGTGAAATATTTTTGGCCAAGGATCGCCAGTCCCACAAGGACAATTTTGGTAAAATTAATATCTAAAAGCAAAAACGAGAAAAATCCTGAGAAATCTAAGATGATACGATCTTTTGTCGAGGCACGTGAAATGTGTGACAGGAAACAAATTAGGAAAAATTTACAGAAAATTTTCTCAGTTTAATAATTAATCAAAATTACGTCAATAACTGTAAAACCTGTAGCTCGGAATTTTAATATTCGTGGCACGTTGCTTTTTGACAAAGCAGATAAATAACAAATTATATTTCCTTCAATAAAAAACTCCTTCAAAGCAAGAACAAACTTTACTTTAATTCATTTAGTCCTTTTAAGTATTTTTCTTTGCTATTAATAAGAAGATTGAATCTTTTTGGTAAAAATATCAATTTGTTGTGAATTTTTTAGTAAATGGTACTGTTCTTTGGGAAAAGGGAGATAAAATTGTTAATTATTAAAAGGGTTTCACAAGAAGGAAAAGATTAATTTTTGCATGTTCAAAACATAGAGATCAACGAAACATTCATTCATTAATCTGTTATTCAGCGATTGCAAAGCAATATCAATTATTGGAAAAATGAGAAGTGCTTAGAAAAAGTAGAAATAGTGAGAAATAATTTTTCCTTTGTTAATCGTCCATAAATCCCGAGGAGGATATTTACTGGAATTAATGATACAATAATTAGCAGCAGGGCTGGAGATAGAGTCAACGTCACTAATTGCCATGTGTTGACAAATCCTCTAAGCATTGATTGCGGTGGTGATGGCGAGATCGTATTGTTCTAAAATTTATCTATTGCCATAATGAACTAAAGAAAACGGCGATTTTCACAAGTGAATATCGAGACAATTTGCTGAGCATTATTAATTATTAACGAGTATCATAATTCTGCCTGCAAACTGCAATTTATTAATTTGAGAACAGCTGTAGATCTTTTTCTAAATAAGTATTTTAAAATCCTAACAAATATTTTCCTCCTTTGAAGATGAACCTTAAGCATTGGAGATTTGTACTATATTAATAATAACAATAGTAATAATAATAATTATTAATTATTATAAAGATCATAGGTATGAAATGACGATATTATGATAAAATGATTCTGGAGTGGACATGAATGCTATGCTGAGGTGTTGAATATAGAATACGATTTTCAATAAATATCAGATGCGATTATGAAAAATAGTTAGTACAAAATAGGTTTTTCTAAAATATAAAACGGTTATTTTTATCATCATTAAATTGAGTAAAAATATAAAAAATAACATTTTCTAATTAAAAATCAATATATACCAATCAGTATACATTAAAATTTGTTTATTTTATTCATATTTTATTATCTGAACACTTTGTATGATAACAAAATAAAAATATAATAAAAAATAATTGATCAAAAATATTGAAAACATAAAATTCGATCTAGTCTTAATAGTTGTAAATCACGGAAATTCATTAGCGTTCTGATTTTTCTGTACTCAAATTCTAAAGGTTTATTTAAGCTGTAAAATCAACAATGGTTCCTAAAAGGTCTGAAGGGTCTCTTTAATCAAAAGAAAATATTTCTAATACAATGGAATGAGTAACTTAGTTAAATAATATAATTTAAAAGTGATAAAATCTTGGAAATTTATTAACTTTGTTAAAACAAAATAAAAACAGAACTCAATCAATAAATTCTAAAAATAAAAAAGTTTTTTTCACTGGCTTATAACATGTTAATGGTTTTCATGGATTCTTTGATTAATGAGCAGGTCGCGACATAACATCAATAAAATTTATCATAAAAAAATTAAAAAATTTATCATAGGCCTTTTGATTAACGAAAAAAAATTGAAATGTTACTTTGCTTAAATCACTTGTCCTTATTATCTGGTGAGCTGAGGTTCTGACAAGTTGCAACAACAAAGTGAAAAGGCCTATCAATAAAGACAAGCTGGAAGGTTTACAAGATGTCAGACCGAACCTATTTCATTACAGTATCATTACACGATTGTAGGGACAGCCAAGGTGAATGACCTGTTTCGTTATTTCAATTTTTGTTGTTTTAAGTGAAAGTTTATTCTACTGTTCCAAAGTTTTCCATTAATATAAATGCCATTTTTCTTTGTTCTTTTTAAATTGACATCATTTCAAAGGACTCAGAAAGGCGCAAACCAAATGTACGTACAACTAAATTTTGGTTTGAAAGAATTCTAAGAAATGAAGGAAAAGAATTAATAGCCGGAAACATTCTATTGATAATGAAAACTGAAGAAATTTTAAAGAAGCAGTCCCAAGTAAAACTGTTCAAGGTCTCCTTTTTGAACTAAATGTATCACCATCATTGTTTCCTACCATTTTCAAGAAATTTTAAAGTTAAAATAGTTCGACAAACGGTGTCTAATAATTAAAATAAAAGTGTATCCTTTGCAACCGTAACTTGTGGACATCAAAAGATATTAACCTCAATCGAATTGTGAAGTGTAACGAAAAATAAATGATGTTCAGGGAAATAGATGGATTAAGACATGTTCCAAAAATAATGTTGCACAAACTGAAGATTACGGGACTTTTTCGATCGTCAATTAAAATTTGAAAATCTGTTGAATGAGGATGTGAGTGTAACGGTGACTGGAGTGGCAAGAAGTTTAGAAAGGACAATTCAAATATTTCCAAATACCTGAAAGCTATGGACAAAATTCAAAGTGTTGGTAAATTGATTTAACCTCAGTTTACCGAAAAAAATAAAATTTCCTGACCCACACATTGCAAGTTGACTATTTGAGGATGAAAGTGGAAAAGATTTCTGTGAATAATTGTGAAATGAATTTTCAGAATTCTATACGTTATCATTCACGGATAGACTAACATGGCGAAACCACTAATAACAGCACGGTACACTAATTTACAAAAATCGAGGAAAAAAGAATTGAAAGGTAAAAGATGTAGACCAGCTATTCCGTTACATGACAAGGACAGACACCATGTTTTTCCACTACCAAAGCAATCACTCAACAATTTAAATGGGAAGTGCACCTGGTGTATTCTTCGAACCTTCTTTCCGATTTTTATCATTTCCGGTCATTGTAACATGGTCTTGTAAATCAGCAATTCAGAACGTTGATGACACACAAATTGATTGCTTCACTTATACAAGTCATTGATTGATTCTTTGGCTCGAAACCCGAAATGTATTTCCATAATGCTACACATTCGTTGGCCGAAAAATAAAAAAAAGTTGCAAAATATGCAGAGGGTAGTTGTTTTCATCAATAAAATTTATTTTAGTATGGGCTTATATTTGCTTTGAAGTTATTAAAAGAAAACAGAGATATCTTTCGCAAATCACCAAAAATATCCACCAACATTAATAATCAAAAATTACTACTCCAAACGTTCTCAATGTAAATTAAATGAAATCACCAAGTATAAAGTAAAAAAATGGTAAAAACTCGATTTTGGGACAAATTCGCATCGATCAGAATATTTTAGAAAAAATGAACAAAAATCAAATTTGCTAATTTTGTGATAAGTAATTATTTTGTAAAGAAATAGCAATAATAATAATAATAATAATAATAATAATAATAATAATAATAATAATAATAATAATAATAATAATAAATTATAATAAAAAAAATCATTTTCCAACCTCAAATTCTGGAATTCGAGTTGGGAAAACCGGATTCTGGTGACAGGACAACTTGGAAAGTGAAGAAAGCAATTTATTGATTTCTTCATGAGGATCATTTGATTCAACATTGGCATTTCGATTTTCGTCTCGATCAGATAAAACGTCATCTCGATCCGATTCTTTGGTCGAATCTGGAAATTTATCACTGATTTTATCCATGAATAAATTCCATTTTTTCTTGATTTTCTGAATGAAAAATATAACAGAATTAAACGGAAATAACAGTTCAGAAATCTTTTTTTCAAAAAACAAGTTCAGTTATTTTCCTTTTGATTAATATCAAAAAAGATTCGATCAATAACTGTTTATACAACATAAAATGTTATGATCTTAATCAATTTTAATAGCATCGATTTTTTTAATTACTAAACTTAAAGATTTTTAATTGATTCGAGTTTTCCGATAAAATTATTTTTTAAAAAGGCTTTCTTTCTTCTTACATAAATAAAAAAATTGAACAATAAATTGGTAACAAATCAGCGGCGTGCATAATACCTTTTTGCTCAGCTTCGTCGATAGAATTAATATCATATACTTTATTATTTTTAATTAGGCTGAAAAAAATAATTTTAAAAATTAAGTCTACGTTACTTTTAAAAATAAATATTACTGAATTTTAAGCTAAATAAATAAGAAATTATTAAAATTATTATAAAAAACAATTTTTTTAATTATTATATATTATTTATATTTATATAATATATGTAATAATAATATTATTATAATAGTCACACACTCTTTTTGGATAAAGATTAATTAAATATAAAAGCAGCACAACTATTTAATTTTAAATATTTGAAGTATTTTAAGACGATTTAATTTTAAGCTATATATGTCAAGTAATGATTTAAAGGTTCTTATTCTAAATTTTTAAATAAATAAATTTATTCCATTTTAAATAAATAAATAATAGTTTAAATAATTTTTAAAAAATTAAACGTTTCCACATTTGGAATTTCATGTTCTAAGAAATAAACTAACTGGAATGTCGACCTTTAAATACTAAAACACTGTGGTGATAACTTTGAGAATATGTTCAGATGAAGCCCTTTTCCCCAAGTGCTTAGAAACAAAAAGGAAGTAGTAAAAGGAAATGCGAACGAGTAGTATACATAAGGCAATTATTCGTGATTATAATAAAAAATGTATTTGTTTTTCGAAAGGTATTCATTGTGCAACCGCAAAATTTGAAAAATTATTATTTGGTAATTTAATTAACTTAAATGTCAAAAATTAAATACCATGAAGATAATTAAAATCTCCACAAGTCCGAACAAGTCAACTAAGAATTATTATTAATTATGTCTCAAAATCAATAAAAATATCAAATGAGATTTATTTTGATACGGAACTCCCGGTCTGAAAAACTTGATCACAGCGCTAAGAGAGGCTGGAATTTATCAACACCGACAGATACTGCTGTACCACGATTTGGTGGATTATTTATGCTTGAAAGGTATAACTGTGCTTTCTTTCCCCGCTCAATTTCCATATTTTTATGAACTTATGGGAATGTCCAAATACTTCATTCCTAAAAGTAACTTGAGGGTTTTCAGTGGAAACCAAGATAAAAAAATCGGTTTTCGAATACAAAAAATCCCACAGAGAAAATGATCCCACAAAAAAGTGTTTGAGAGAAAAAGAAGCACAAGTGCAAAATTTATTTCAAGCACTGAAATCGTGGTCAAAATGAAAAATGTTTCCTCTTCCCCTTCACCAGCATGGCCAGGAATAACCGTCAATACGAATCGAGACAGTCAGTCAATAAAGTTGCCGTTATTTAACTACTGGCATTTTTCAGTAGATTGCCTCCCGTACATAATTGTTGAGAAGAGGGAAAAACGATTTAATGTTTTGTACTATGCCTTTTAACTGGAATAGATCATTGATAAAAGAAAATGTTTTTCAAAATAGAAGATATTCCTTTGGAGAAATTATTTATCTTTTTTTTATTTTAATATTATTTTATAAATTTTTTATGATTTTGAGTAGAAACTTACGATTTTAAATAATTTACAGTTTGTCAAAGATGAAAATGAATTTTTATTTATTGTAAAATTAATTAATTTCTGTAACAGAAGATATTGTACAATACAGACTCGGGTGGTAAAAAAAGAGAACAAAATTGTGAAAAATTGCCAAATAAATTATAAAAAATATTCTTAATAACAATTAAGCAGGAAACAAACTGTCAAACTAATCTTAAATCCATCCCTAAGGAGGTCTTGCAATATTCTTTATTCAGTCAAATACGATAATAGGCGATAGATAATAAAGCAATGATGACAAATAAACAGTTGTAATTTCAGATACACATTAATATATAATATCATTTTATCTCTGTAATTCCAATACTGATAATGGGGAAATTGTTATTTGACTTGAATAATTGCTGTCTTGATCTTCTTATTTTATTAAAGTCAAGATCAAATCTCTAATGTTTACTTTTTCGAAGACTCTAAAGATTTATCTGGAAGACCACGATAATTGTCTAATATCCAATTGATAAACATGTATTTCCAAAAACTATTTTACAGATATCCCTAGATTCAAAAATGTTAAATTTAATAAATGAAAGGGGAAAAGGTTTTCCACATTATTTCAAAATTTTAATACAAATGAGTGAAGAATCATTATTATTATAATTATTAATCATTTATTATTATTATTATTATTATTATTATTATTATTATTATTATTATTATTATTATTATTATTATT
>JBBMKC010020444.1:0-18745 GCA_037834085.1 Bipalium vagum | reverse complement strand
ATCAACAATTATAAATATTTTTTTGTCTTTGAAATATTTAATCATTTCAAAACTTTGCTTATCAAAGACTCTTTCTAATAACTTATTTATCATATCTACAGCCTGGTTGATTTTCTGTCGCAGTTCAAATAGGTTTTTCGGCTGCTTCTCAGCATAAACAAAGTTACTGAGCATCTTCCAGACGTTTTCCACTATTTTAATATCTAGTGACCTCGAAGGCCAGTCAATGATATTGATATCGTTGGTCTGATAACATTCTTGGACGATTCTGCATGTGTGTATCCGGAAATTATCTTGCACCAAGTTTGCTGGATTCCCCATAGTCAAACGAATTGATGGCACAACTAAGGTATTGAATGTTGCTCTGTATTCCTCATCTTTCTGAATACCTACTAACTCACGAAGTAAAATTCGGCCATTAGGAAAAGTGATACTAAAGTACATCAATGCACCACCTACTTTTTGTCTTCGCTGACGCATACAATTTTTTCCCAGCACTGTATGTAAACCTAATTTTCATTTTCATGCATTAAAATAATATTGCATAATATTTTACCAATTATCGGGACCATCTAAGGAGAACTGATTTTCGTCAACAAAAGCAATATTTTCCCATACAATATTTGTGGATATCCATGAAGACACTTTAAAAATTCTGTCAGCTTTATGTTTAGTGAATAATATGATACGTTGTGCTTCCTTTTGATAATGGAAATCATGTCGCTGCAACCATTTGGAAACGGTTCTTGTGGAGACTGTTAAATTATTATTTCTAAGAATGGTTATATTATTTCACCTTAATACCATTTTCGTTTTCTTTTGATATATGCCGCCGTAAGATTGTTGAATTTCTTGTATTTATTTTGAATTTGGGACCTTGTTTCTTTTTGTGCCAAACATATTGATAATTAATTAAATTTTGAATGCAGACTTCGTTAATACTAAAATCTTTCCAATTTCTGTATATGTCTTGCCATTTTTTCTTAATTCAATTGTCTTTCTCTTAATTTCTTTAGAATACATCTATTTAAAGTTATAATTTTTGAATTTAATTATCAAAACTATTTACGGTATAAATAATTATGTCCTTTAAATTAGTAGTATAAATTATAAATATTGCAAATTATATAAACAAAAAAGAATTATAATTAACTTATTTGAATATCCTTAACAAATAAATACACCAATTTATCATATTTCAGGTTTTACATACATTTTTATAAAAGTAAACAGTTAATTAACATTTTTTAATCGTGGTATAAATAATTATGTCCACCAGTATAATTAATTAATTTTACAGAACGGAAATATTATTCCACTTTTCTGTTTTTATTCAATTTAAATTTTCCAGATTTTACTTTTTGTGTTTGCTTTTACCATTTACGATCTAACAAATTACTTGTAAGATTCGCTATTTTTCACTTCAGGGCGTCTACACTCTTCCTAGTGTAGATTGAGTTCCTCTTTTCATTAAACATTGTCATTTCGATCAATTAGATTGTAAACAATTTTTTAATTTTTGTACATTGTCATAAAAATAAAAATTTTAAAAAAAATCGATTTACTTTTTTTATTTTATTTGAAATCATTCTGTGATTGGTACACTCCCTTCACATAAAAAAGTCAGGTCATAAAAAAGTCAAAAATAGTAATAAACCACCCTTCGAAAACCCAAAAAATTCAAAACACCGTAGTTTTCAAGATGAATTTATATTATTACATTTATTGTTTTGTTAATTTATCTTCTAAAACTATTTGTCATTCATAAAGTTTTTTATGTGATCAACCAAAGGATTAGAATATTCTTTATGCGGTTAACTATTAATTATTAATTATTGTTTAATTATTATTATAATTGATTAAGAAATATTGTTAACGATTTTACGTGTGTTTGCAATGATTCTTCGTTGAAGAATAAAGGAACTTAAGATTTTAATTTTCTATAACCCATATCTCTTTTAACTTAAAAAACGAACTCGGGTTAAAAGTTAAAAAACCTCCTGTTCCAAGCTAATTTCATAAATAATCATAATGAAAACCAGGAAAAGAAAGAACGAAATTAAATAAACGCTACTATATCACAATTATATAACTGAATTTTATTACTTTGAAAAAGCAAAACTGTTATACAGTAGAGGCGGAATAATTCGGGATACTAATTAAATTGGTTTTTATTATTTCTTTATTAGGTATTTCAATATTTGCTTACACTTATTCTGTTTTTTATTTGTTTCTCTTAAGTAATTCTATTTTTAAAAATCTATAATTAAAATATTTTTTCAAATTTTATAGGTAATAATCTTGAATCTCTTTGAAAATGGATAATACTATAGAAAACACGCTGAAGTGAAAGCTATGTTTGAGGCTGGCTTATTATAGAAGGATACTCAACGCTAGTTAAAAATGCCTATCTTAACCTTACATCGCTTGATGATACATTACAAGCAAAGTGGGACAATCAATAGAGGAATTCGGAAGAAAACCAAGGCTTTTTATACCAGATATTAGAGAAGTAACTTGTAATAGCAAAGCAATTCCTCAGCGAACAGTTAAAGAACTTATAGCTTATAATATATGGTTGTCCATAGTTTCTAGAAGATGCATAAATGACCTATTAATTAAAGAAAGTCGCCTATGCACCAAAGCCCCTCATAAACTTTTTTTGACGTAATCACATCTTACAGTACAAGAAGTGGGAACAACAATTTAAAAATTTGATGGAACTATATTGACGAAAAGTCACATTTTCTGATGAAACGTGCATTGTAATGAATCTTGAAGCACTTTCCTTGAATTTTAATCTCAACAATAGGTTTACCTTGCATAATATTGTACTTAATCTTCAATTCACCGGTCTCTTCTATGACCATTATTCTATTATCATTATTATCATTATTCTCATCATTCGTATCTTTATTACAAATATCTTTGTAACCTTTCTTTAAGAAAACACATACACCTTTCTATCAACTTTCTCTTCATCTTTTATAATATTGATAAAATTACTTCTATTATAAATATAAATATTGCAATCTGAACTGGTATCTAGTTTAGAGCTCCAATCAACTCGACTTCGGATGGAGTTGATTGGGGACGCTTTTGTTTGTTTCCTTATTAAAGTAGTAAATCTTGTCTCCTCTTGCCACGTAGTCCTCTTCTTCTCAATTGCATTTATGCACCCGGAGTGGTTTGGTCTTTGATATTCATTATTACCTCCTATCTTTCTATCAACGTTTGAAAAACCGTTGTTTTCATCACATCTTTCTTGCATTATTTCTTCGGTTAAAAAGTAAATTGTCACTTCCTTGCCTGTAATCCTGCTGTCTCAAATTTGTGTGAAATTCCTCTGTACGAAGTCCATTCTTTCACATCTCGTACATCTTATCTTGTCACACTGACTTCTCAGATGCTGATCATATCCAAACGCGATTTCTTTTTTACAGGCGTCCTTTGACTTATATGAACTACTTT
The DNA here is from genome assembly GCA_037834085.1 of Bipalium vagum. NCBI lineage: Eukaryota > Metazoa > Platyhelminthes > Tricladida > Geoplanidae > Bipalium > Bipalium vagum. The sequence continues at coordinate 15,274 of JBBMKC010020444.1, read as the reverse complement.
TTGACAAGACCAGCATGTCACCTCATTTATGACGCTGTGGAATGAAATTTTGAGGTTGTGATCGTTCAATAGCCGTGTTTTTAATTGCTGGCCTTGTTAAAACATAACTGCATCTCTGAACTGTATTGATGTTTCTGTCTCGTTCAGATCATTCTTTAATTCATCATTTGCTTTAATTCCCTCGAATATATCTTCTGAATTGCCTAATTTTCCCCCTTTAATTTTCGTCTAAATTCTTAAATTCTTAAAGTCCCGCATTAAAGTTGTCTTTCTCAGAAATGCCTTTCTTATACGATTTTCATAATCTAGAGATTTATCTTGGCATTCACAGGCTTCCCTTAAGTCTCGATCAATTAGACCTAGATTAACAGACCTTTTTCTTTTTTCTTTATACCAATGTACTCAAAATATTTGGTGCAGCTTTTTATTAAATTTTTCGATGTCTTCATCCTTCCTAAAAATTCCATGATGTAACGCTTCAAACATGATGTCCATTGATGCGCTGATCGCCATGTTAGTTACTGCGACGTTATCAACAGTTTCTGAATTCATAAAGTTAAGATTGAGTAACATTTTTATTCGATGAAAATAATTGTATAGTTTGAATAAGTTTCCTCTTTTTATTATTTACTCAAACAAATTAATTACCTAAAATTAATTACCTAAAAAATTAATTTAATTATTTAATTTTTAAAAGAAACATTTAAATTTATGAAAATTATTAAAAAATTTATTTTACCTTAAATTTTAATATATTACCTTAAAAATATTTATGATATTTTAATATTAATTAAAATTTAATAATTACAGTGATAATCCAAGATTTTTCTGACAAGTCCACCTGGTAGTATGCTTATCCGAGATCTACAGACGAGAAGCACGTCGAATTGAATAAACAATCTAATAATAATTGCATATCTGCTATTAAAAAGGTAAAATTTCCGTAATCGCGTTAATCAGTCTAAAATCCACACATTCGAATCGACCCGTCTTTCCTATCACTACCAGTGGAGAGTTTCACGAATTCTTGCATTTTTGAATATCACTAGCTGTATGAGTTGCACAATCATTTTGTCAATTTTTGAATCGAGATGCATAGGTTGCCTGGGATGTTGCAATATTGGAACTACTGTCACTATATTAGTGTGTCCGATGTCAAACGTCGATCCCATAAAAAGGCTGCATATCTCATTAATAAATTTCGTAATCGTTTCAAAGCTTGTTCTGCATAGAGTTGTGCAATCAATTGTGCGCTCATCATTAGTAATTTTCTTCTTTAGATTCACATCCTCAACACTGCCGATTTCAAACAATTCGAATCCAAATAATTTCATCAAATTTACACCACCGACAAAACCTGGTTGTATATTCCTTACTATTACGATATCTATTTCACGACATTTTTCTTTCCAGCTGACACTCCCTCTACAGGAATCAAGAAGTTTTTCGCCACCTTCCGAAAAAACTACACTCAACAATAAGTTGCTCTTTATCAATTCCGGCATACCCAATTTCTTCCAATACTTTTCACTTATCACCGTGACTGAAGCTCCTGAGTCCCACAACATTTTCAACTTTATACCATCAACCGCCACTAGATCGCGTCTCTGCTGTTCACATTCCGATTCTGAAAACTCTTTAATTATTTGATCTCACCGACGAAATGTAAGTGGCGGAATCGTTCAGGTTTTTTCATCTCCTTCCGTTTCCAAATTATCTTCTCCTGAAATTGAATCTTCCATTTAGTTTGTTATATAAACATCGCGCTACATGTTTTATTGACACTCTTGGATTGACCCTTCTAGGCTCCGACATTCCCTTGTTATAATTTACAATAGGGGTATCCGCTCTGTACCTGCTTCCGCCAATTTCGAAGTGTTTTGTGGGCTCGGTAGCTCCATACGCCTTTCTTGTATCACCAAGGTTGTTATAATATTTAATCTCTGAAATTTTACACCTGTAAAGTTGTTTATCGTAAGATTCCTTTCTCGTAAGAACACTCCTCTTGTTGTTCCCGGGCTTCGTATAGCTTCGCCAGCTTCTAATTTCTGATGTATCAATATTTGGCCTCGAAGTTAAAGCTTCTTTTAACTTCCCACTTCTAGCTTTCTTTCTTAAGAGATTATTGATCATTTCGTCTCTAATCATATCAGAGTCTAAGATACTGTTCAGTAGTTCTCGTATTTTAATCTCGAAGGTTGCGAATCTCTTATCTTCCTTCTGTTTTACTTCTACTAAATCCATAATGAGGTATGTGAAAGATTTCTTGAAGGTAAGGGTATCTAAGAACCATTGCTTAGCACCAGGTACTGTCGTATCTTTCGACTTAAAATTTCTCCACAAAATAACGGCTTCATCCATCAGTAGAAGGTCAAAAACACCGGTCAAGCAAAGTGTATTGATGTGCAACCACTCTTTAATTTCATTCAGCCATTTCTCATTCTCCTATGTGTCTTGTCCATCGAATTATTGTGCCTTCTTTGGCAAAGGATTTAATAGGATCTTCTTTTCTTGTTGTCTTGTGATGACATTAAAATTTTCGGTGTGGTCACCAGTTAGATCTTCTTTTAATTGAATCATAACAATTTGGATTTCAAAACTATTTATTTAATACTCAAACAAGCAAATTTAGTCTAACTATAACAATTAATTTGTTGAGCCGGGTGACGATTAGAGTCACAAATAAGATTAAAATCTTAAAATTTCATTAAGTATGTGGTCAATATTTTGTTGTCTTGGTTGGCCGAATGAGACTCCTAAGTATAAATAAGTATTTTGCTCTTTTATCTTTGGGATAATCTCATCATATAACTCTGGATCCATTATATATTTCCAGCCTTTTCGTTAAATGACTGGATGTTAAATGAATTTTGCTCGACAAATTGATGAAATTATCTAAAATTGCTATCTCTAATTCAGTCATGGAGATTGGAAGAGAAGGCATAGAGTCCTCATAATAAGGGAAGGTATTCAGTTTTGTGAATAAAGATTTATTATTTGGTTTTGGGATTGGTTTAGAGAAGAAAGTAATAATATTATCGAGAGTTTTGAAGGATGTTAGAGAGGTCAAAGGTAGAAGGGATCTGTAGGTATCTTAGGGGTTTTGCTCATAATTATTTCTAAGCCTAAATATTGAGTCATTTTTATTATTATTTATTTAAATACTCTTGTGGTTTGTTGATTTTGATCTTAAATCTATCGGGATATAAAATATTAATTGCTCTACCTCCAACATTTAATTATTCAGTTATATTTGGATTTTAATAATTAATTAGGTTTAATGTTTCAATTAAGAGTGGATGCATTAAATTGGAGTCAGATTTGAAATTATTATTTTTATCATTTTTAATCTGTCATTTTTCAGGTTCAATCGCAATCCGGCTTCTTTTATTTTTTAATACCCTATCCAGCCTTGTGTAATGTTCGATATTGTCTGAGAATACCAAGATATCATCCAGATACTCAATTGCTCCTTTCAAATCACCAACTACTTTATTCATAATCCTTTGAAACGTCCCTGGAGCAGCTGCTATTCCAAACGGCATGCGATTAAAATAATATTGGCCTGTTTTTGTTAAAAGGCCGTTTTTTCTTTTGACTCTTCATCCAATTCCACTTGGTAATAGGCATTTCCTAAATCAATTGCACTGAAATATTTTGACCCACTTAATGCCTAGCGTTTCATCAACATTAGGCATTGGGAAAGCTGGAATCTCTGTTATTGCATTGAGCTGTCTGAAATCCACGCATAATCTAATTTTCTTCTTATCTTTCTTCCACACATTATTTAAAGGTGTGTTCCGCGATGATTGAAATTTCCTAATTATGTCATTCTTATGAAGGTTGTTTATTGCTTAATTGATTTTGTCTTTAAATTCATCAACTGTCTAAATGGCTTAATAATAATAGGATTACCATTTGTTTTTATACTATGCCGAGCTAAATGAGTGCATCCAATGTCCCACTTATCAGCCATAAAGACGTCTTCATTTTCCTGTATAATATTACCAACTGTGATTTCCGTTCTATTTTCAATGCTGTTAATGTTTTCTGTTGTCTTTCTCCAATGTTTATTTTTCTTCCAAATTTTGCCTCAATATTGCAAATAAATGATTTTTCTCTGTCTTCTATTTTCTCTATCTGTACTTTCGAAATTAAGTGTTCTTGGTTTAACACAAAATCAAATTATCGTTGTAACACCTCCTATCAGGCCAGGATTAACATTTCTTACAACAATAAAATTATTTTCTGCTTGTCTGCCTTCTATTACGACATTTACTGACAGTTTTCCCATGGTTTCTAGTGCGTTGTCATTTGCACACCGTAATCTGTCTTCGCATTTTCTCATTCGAATATTACTCAATCTTTTAGCTATATTACAGCTCATTATATTAATTCTGGCCCCTATATCTAATAAACATTCCAACCTCAACTCTGCATACCTGTGAGACCTCCATTTTCATCGAAATCTTCATCAATATAAATTCGAACTTTGTCAAAAATTCTGTTTCTCTGATCAGCTCTGGTGAAACCTGTTCTACAGTTGTGAATATCTCCAATATAAACATCAACTGTTATCTTTCCTACCACATTCATTGAACTATTATTCGCAGTCTTTGTGGTAGGCAAATTTAGGAGAATAGCCGACTCTTTATATAGTCGTAAAGATTTGGCTACGATTACCAATTCCTAGGCTTCGAGACGGCTATTTCCATCAATAGCCCATTATTTTTAACTTTGTCTCTACACCGATACAAAGTTAGACAAAGGGATTAATTACTTCGGGATTAATTAAGGGATTAATTAATTAATTAATTCCCTATAATATCTGAAAATAATATCTGATATTTTACTTTTAATAATAAAAGATTTTTAATATTTTTGTGTTAAAATATTTTTGTAATATTTGCAATGTTGCTTCAATTTTTATATTTATTAAATCGAGTAAAAATATTATATATTTTAGTATTTAAAAATTCTTAAAAATTGTAAAATCATGAATTGAAAAAAATCTTTAAGCTGAATAAAAATCATAAATTTTAACTTCTTTTCTTGAAAGTTCATCTCAAATTCATAAAATTGTTAAAAAATTATAAAAAAGAAAAATTGAAATAAATAAAATTAAAAATATTTTTAAAATTAAATTTCTTAGGTGTTGGGTTTTCTTCCACTTCATTTTAATAGTATTTGCCTGGTATTTCCACTAGCATATATGATTCACCATCCATAAACAAATTTTCTTTGGTTTTTATGACTATATATTTAGATATAATTTCCAAACATTAGTTTTACAATGTTCTGGTTGATTTTTCACGTATTTATGACATACCTTTTTTTTTATCTTTATACCTAATAATGCTTCAGAATTACCAAAATAATTATCACTTTTCAACTATTTGTTGATGCTTGCTTTACATATCGTTTTTATCCTTTCAAATGTTCGGTTAAATAGAATTTACTTTTGGACCTGAATTCATGTTATAATTAACTCGACCGTATTCATTGTAACGTTTCAACACATTTCTATAGTTCTTTTGTTGATGTCTTGTCAAAAATGAATAATTGCTAACTTGTGATCATTTTGATTTTTGATTTGTACTTTTTTCTATTTAATCAACTAATCAAAGATTGAACTTTCAATTAAAATTTTGGTTTGTATTTAATAGCTGCTTATAGCGTCACATCTGTAATATTAATTTTGCAAACCTGATACCGAATTTATTAATAAACTTTTAATATATCTTCAAGTAAGACTTGTATGAGATGAAATTCTGTATCATTTTTATTATTAAAAATTCTCTTATTTTTGGCTTTTATTTAACCTTTATTTTATAATTTTTTTTGTATTTTATAAAAATAATTTGAATAAAGACTAACTAATTTTTCTTCGTATGATTGATTCAAAATATGATAGACATCTTTAAATGAATAAAAAAACCAAAGGTTATTAGTAGGGCCCCCCAAAAATTAACCTAAAGATTATAAAGATTAACCTAATATTTTGACCCAAAATATGACGGAAATTGACCTATAAAAACTATTGAAATTGACTTTATTGACTTTTAAATACAAGACATTTAACACAATAAGTTGTGAAAATGTAACATGCAATCGTAAGTAATTTTTAATTATAAACATCAATTCAATTGGTTGATGCATTGTAGGCAGTCACAAAATAATTGTTAACATTTTCAGGTTTAAAATTTCTCTTATTAGGCAACATATTTATCAACATGGAAAAGCTTCTTTCAACATCTGATGTACTGCACTAGCATTGCTCCAATAAAACATAATCCTGTGGAGATATATCTGGTCTTGAGTTGTTAATAATCTCGCTAAAATCATTTTTCTGAATTCTTGCATTCAGGTATTTTTCAATTTCACATGGATCCTTATAAAAGTTAATCTTATTAAGATAATTCCGTGTTTCAGTAATCGGGCAATGTCTGCCTTCAAACTTTTGAATTAATAAAGATATTGAACTGTAGCATTCCTGAATTTCAATTAATGAAGACATTAATTTTTTGCATTTTAGTGTCCTTACTGCTTGCTTTACCAAAACACAATTCCCAGACCAATTTTCTACTATTTTTTAACCTCAGGAAAATGTTTAGAATAATATAACGCTGCATTTATCCAGCTTTCCCATTGTGTCACAATGATATCTGGTGGATATCCAATATTTATGAAATCGTTCAATCTTACCTTGTTTTTAACAGCAGTCAATCTCAGTCGTGATATTAAATTGTCAACATTTTCATAGTAAGCTCGAACTTTCATGGCACAATTATGCATGAGGTGAGAAATACAAGTGACATGGAAAAGGTTTGGGTACAATACATGTAATGTATTACTTGCCGAAGTCATATATCTTGCTGCATCACTGAGCAAGAGTGAGAGATTATTTCTTCCAATTCCCATACATTTCATTGTATCGTCAATAATGTAGAATTACACTTTGGCTATTTGGTGGAGCTGTGAATGGAACAAAATCGACCAAATAGGATTTAATAGACATATTCAATAATCCAAGAAGAACATTTACGTATCTATTGCTGGATACATCGGTTTCATCAAAATTCATAAATATCTTCTTACCGTCAAATAATGACTTCATTTTTGTCATTTCTTCCTGATACATTCCTGGAACCAATGATCGACAGTGCTGTTCACTGGGTAAAGGTTTCCCAATACCTTGAAAAAGATCTCGTATATGTGGATTTCTACAATGGTATGTCTACAGAGACAAATTCAGTAACCACATCATTTTTATTATAACTTATTAGATATAAAATGCAAACGGTGTATATATCTAATTTGTTGTGTACTTTCGAATAGTGCTAATTTCATTTTGATCTGGTTATTATTTTAGATGGTACTATTAAAAGGTCCAAGTGTTTGAAGACCAATTTTAGAAAAAGATTTATGAAGGATCATTAAGTAAAAGTTAATAAAAATGATATTACTATGATATTACTATTACTATTACTATAATATTACTATGATATGATATTAATATGATATTACTATTACTATGAAATGACCAAGAAATTATTGAACTAAAAAGATGGTAAGTTTGGTCTCGACAATATTAGAATTAATCAGTGAAATCTTTGAACAAAAGCAAACAATGGGCAAACCATTACAAATAAAGTATTAGACAAATATTTAGATATTCAAAATGGATTGATAGATGGATAGATAAAGAATTACAGAAGATAAGCAGAATACAAACTATATAGACAAAATTATTTAAAAATAATAAAAAATAATTGGTGAATTAATGAAGGACGGCAATAAAGAATAAATATTAATATATAGATATAAAAAAGTGTCCCTCTAGATTCCAGAAATCGCATAAGAAATAACTTGAAAATTCATAAAGTGGATAGACGTATATTCCTTATCCAACGGAAATACTGCGAATAGTATACAGAAGTATCATGCATGTATTTAAACATATCCAGTAAGTGCAAAGGTTACGAATTAAAATTGGCGTCACCATATGGTAAACAGTTTGATATTAAAATATGTTGGTAACTATAATATAACAGTTTGAATGAATAATAGAAAAATAGTTAAATTTTTTTTATAAAAAATTTTGAACTAAATTACAAATTTTTGTTTTAAATCACAATTAATTAGAAGATTTCTCCGATTAGTCAAAATTAAAGTTGATTAATTCCAAAATATTTCTTCCTGGCAATCAATCAATTGAAAGTACATGTAAATATGGAAATATAAGATTGCCTAAAAATAATTTGTCTCCAATTTTATAACCCTCAGTTATGAATTTTATTTCTGAATTTGTTCCATTAATAACAGAAATAATGTTACCACTGTCATCGATTTTATAAATGTGACCATTCTCATTCAAATTATGCATTATCAGCCAGTGGGGAATAAACCATGCTGTTAAGGGATAGTTTCGCATAAACCTAGTCAAAGCAGATTCCACCTTCAATATGGCTACATAAAAGTATTTAGAATCAGCTCTTTTAATATTGTCGGGATTTCCTTCAACTTTATCCAAAATTATAATTGGTTTTTCATTCCGATTTAACAAATTAATCTTCCATAATCTTTTCGCTAGAAATTCACAAAATATTAATCCTGTTTCATCGTGGGTTATTACTATTCCGTTTGGAAATGAAACATCTGACAATATAATCTGAAGTTCATTTGTTACGATATTATAACTATAGACTCTTCCAGACCTCTCATTTTCTATGAAACCATAAACAAAATCACGAAGAGTATATTTCATAGATAAAACTGTGAAGTAAATAATTTCATTTCGTAGTACGTCCACAGAGTTAAGAAATAATGGTTTACTACTTTTCAAATCCTTTAGTCCAACAAGAACTCGTTTGGTTATTTTCTGAAGATTTATGTCGATAATACCATTATAAGAATCAGCTACTATAAGTCTTGAAGGATTTACATACTTGATTCCTAAAACTCTTCCACAAATATGCGCAACATTATCATGTCCACAGTTTGGATCATCATTTCCAACTCGAATAATTGGCTCAGCGTGGGTTAATTCTTTATTTATTTTCCAAATCATTCCATCCATAGTGCCAGTGTATATGTCGCCAGTTTCAGGATTATGAGTGAAAGATTCAGGACCTTTAATTTGATCTGGAAAATATTTACGAGCATTATTCCATGAGATGACTTTCACATCGCTTGGGGGAAGACGTTCTTCAGTATATTGTTCTGGTTGAATATCAAGATGTATTTTAGGCGACATAAAGTAAATTAAAATCGAGAAGCCAATTATAAACAACGACTTTGCAAACATTGTGATAATTTTATATTATTTTATGAAAAATACTGACTTATATAGTTATGTTTATATTATTCATTTCTCATTTGTTGATACCATCGTACACAACTTTCATTTACAAAATTTCACTTGTACAAGTTTCATTTGCTTACCCATTTAAAAGTACAAATCAATTTCAGTTACATTATGACATTTAAATTATACATTCCTTTCACATTTATTAAATTTTGTTTTTCTAATGTATTTTTTGATCTATGATAAATTCTCACTACAATAATTGTGACATAATAATAATTATAATATATAATATAATATATATAATATAAATATATTATAATATAATTATAATAATAATTAATTATTATAATAATCATAATAATATTAATAATAATAAATAATAATAATCATAATAATAAAATAGTACTAATAATTATCATAATAAAAATAATCATATTAACAATAATAATAATAAAAGTACTACTACTACTAATAATAATAATATTATAATAATAAAAATAATGATTATTTAAAAATAATTGTTCAATAATCAAAATCATACCAAATTTTTCTGATAATTTTCTGGGCGAAAAATAATGAATTTTCGCTGGCTTATATACTATTTTACTGTTCTTTTTTGCGTCTCTAGTCGGCCAGTTAAGCTGTCAATCATGACGTACTTTCTAAATTACATTATTGCTAAAAATAAAATACATTTCTAAAAATTTAAGAAAATTATAATTTAAGAATTTTAGAGAGACATGCCACTGATTAAAAATCATAAGTTGCTCCTAAAATAATATTTAAATTTTATTTAATTAATTTTAAATTAATAATTAAAATACTTAATTTTAAATAAGCCAGCGTATTATTTAAATTTTATTTTTTGCCAAAATTTTATTTACATACACTTAAAAGATAGGAGTTGTAACCTCAACACAGATATGAATGGATATAGAATAATTAAAAGGTCTGGTTTTTAATTTATTATCCCATAATTGTAAAACAATAAATGAAATAAAACTTAAAACAATTGATGACAAAAATGAAATAGTTTTGGTTTTAAAATTCATTTAAGGCAGATGTATACACACCTTGAATAAGTCTAAAAATGATTTACCGTATAATCTCGTACATAAATGGCAAACATAGATTAGCCACAACTATTTTTTTCACAAAAAACTAACTTTTTAAAGATAGGCCGCGGCTTATATAAACTAAAGATTTATAAATTTTTGGAAAAGCTACATATTTTAAGATCAATATTTAAATGCTGTGTTTAAATACCTAAGTATTTAAATAATTTGTGAATTCAAATAATGAAAATTAGAACACAGTATCGTGTACAAAAAAATTGTTATTGTTGGTGTTGAACACCGACAAAGTTTTATTGTTTAATTTTTTTTATAAGATAGTTACGGTTCACCAACTCCCGTTTGAAGGAAGTATATATAATAGGAGAACTTTAACTAAAAACACTAAAAACCAAATTATTTTTCAAATATGTATTTGTCATACACAAAACCTTTTATTACTATTATACTTAGACGTAGTAACGTGTGGTCGTGTGCTCGTGACTCCTCACTTTTATAAATCATTGTGTCCGTAATTCCTCTCAACCTTTTCAAATCAAAACACTCACCACAATACCGTATCCGCACCCTTAAGAACTGAATCAAACTTCTACAATAAAACTTTATTTGAACAAAACACAACCACACTGGAAAATAATGACCACAACGACAATTCACTTCGTTAAATCACCCTTTAATCAATGAGTCTAATAAATAACAATGACACCAAGAATAATGATAAATAAAATAAAATAAAAATGTTTGGTTTTGGAGCAATAATAATGATGATTATAATAATGGTAATTATAATAATATTAAAAAAAATTAGTAATAATAATTAAAAATAATTATATATATTTTTGCAACTTAATAATATTAATAATAATAAGAAATTTTATAATAATAATAATAAAAATAAAATAAATAATAATAAAAATAATAATAAAAAAAATAATAATAAAAAGAAAATAAATAATAATAATAATAATAATAATTTTTTTATTAATAATAATAAATATTTTTCTTTAAAAAGAAATTTTCTTTCTGATGACAAAATCTCGCCGTGGGGATTTTCGGCAGATTAAGCTAATGGATTTCTGACAGTCGTTCTTGGGTGGACTCCAGGATTCCATTAACCTTGATGAGTATACGGTATTGTGGTGGGTGTTTTGATTCGAAAAGGTTGAGAGGAATTACTGAGACAACGATTTATAAAAGTGAGGAGTCACGAGCACATGAGCACACGTTACTACGTCTAAGTATAATAGTAACAAAAATAAATACTGTTACTATTATAATCATTATTACTATTACTATTATTATTATTATTATTATTATTATTATTACAACTCAACACTTTTTACAAGTAGAATTCTTTTAATATTTGTAATTAAATACTTTTTTTTTAAATTTATACCTTCTTAATTAGGAAAAATCGAAGAGGTTCTGTGTTTAGAAAATCGTACTCTAAACCCTAGTGATTCGTAGAGTAGCGTTGCAGAAAAACAACAGAAAAGAAATTGGAAAATTTTTATTAAGAAGCAATAATGTAAAGACTACGCTTTAATTATAGAATTAGTTATTTAATTAGACGAATTCAATTCTATAGTGATAATTCGTCTTTTACGTTTAATTATTGGGTTTAAATTATTACCTCTGAATTTGTTTTGATTTTATTTTCAGCAAATGTCTGCTTTGATTCGTAATTAATTTTTTGTGTCATTTTCTGCTGAAAAAGGGACTTATATCATCCTTTTAAGCTTTTAAGCTTTTAAGCCTTCTAATTGGCTTTTATAAAATGTCTAAATTTTACTAATTCTTTATAGTATTTAATATAATAAGGTAATATTTCATATTTTTAGTAAATTTAAATTATACTTATTTTTAGAAAGTATTCATTCTTTATAGTAAATTATTTAATTTTTTTTATTTTATATATTTATTTTATTTAAATTATAAAATTTATTTTATTTAAAATTGTATAAGATTTTAGAATTTTTCTTTGGCACTTAAGTGCTTTTTGTTTTTTAATTTTATTAAAAAAAGATTCTATTTTTTAATCTTAATTAAATATTATTATATATATATTAAATCACCAAATATACATGCATATACATTATTATACTATTTTTATACCTGCACATATAATAATATAATTGTCTTTGCCACGTACTGTTCATTGTTTCTTTTCCGGCGTCTTCTCATTGTTATCTATGAGGTTTGCATTGAATTTTCTTAAGCTGAGTTCAATCACTATTATAAAGTATACAGAAGAGCACGGTAACAGTCCGGTTTCCAGTTTTTATGAATCTGACGAAATGAAATTGGAGAAAAGTCAAAGAATTATTACTCCTTCAAAATTCATAGTTTTTCAAGAAGACATAGAAATGTATTAATATTCTATTTGGTTAGAATTAGAATCACGTTTAAAAACATAGATTATTAATGAAAAGAAAAAAGGAATGCAGATATCAGTTGCTTTAATAAGAAAAAAAGCACTGTTGATTACCCAAAGATTAAATTCGGAGAAAACAGCCACCATTAATTTAGTGGATCAACAGAAGAGAAATTTAATGGTTTTAAATAAACTTTATTTCTATTATTTTACATATCTTATTTGATTAATGTGTAATAGCTAGTTTTTTATGATAAATTACATATTTTGCTTTGTTTAAAATTTATATTAAAACTCTAGATAGGTCGCACTTATAGATAGACCGCAATCAAATTTTATTTTATAAATTATATTTTTGTAAGACATACCGTGGTTTATATACTGGATTTACTCTATTTGAATCACTTAAAAAATTCTATTTGAAATATTAAAATATTTTATTAAGTAAATGAATGAATTTTGTTCTGAGATTTTAGATAATACAAATAATAAAATAATTCATCATAAAAGTTTACCTTTAATTTTAGAATGTTAATAATAGGTCCAAGCGGTTTTGGAAAAACAGAATTATTATATAAAATGTTATTAACTCCAAACTATATTGATTAAAATAATTTAAATTTATTTTCTAAAACAGTTATTTACAACCTGATTTTCAATATATTCTAATTTTTTCAATTTTCGGTAAACTAAAGATTTTTATGAAATGTCTAGAAAGAAAAAGGAAATAACATCTCAAGAAAAAGAATATGAAGTTAAAGAAAAAATTAATTACGTTTTTATCTGATATAAGAAAAGAAATTCAACCCTCAAATAAATTAGAAAAAACAAGAAAAATAATTATTTCTGATGATGTTATAAATGAACAAATCAAAATATTATGGAAATGTATTTTTCAGAAGGAAGACATAATAAATATTCTGTAATATATTTATATCAATCTTTTTTATTTACCTTTAGAAGTGTAAGAGATTATTTAAATATTTTTAAAAAGAAATAAAATTCAAAATCATTTAGATATGTAATTACATTTTATTGAAAAAGAAGATTTTGATTATTTATTTAAGTTAGTTAAGTTAAGTGTATTGTATTGTCATTTTGTATTGTTCTAAAAAGTAATTACAAAATACAAATAATCAAATATATATGATAAATCAAATGCTAATTACGATGCTCAGTCAAAAAAGAGCCTTAAAACACATTTTATTTTAAAAAAATAATTCACATTTGAACGTTAATGTTGCTTTTCAACATAGTCCATTTATATCCGAATAATCATTTTACACATAATGGCATTTCATCAAACTGTATCTATACATCTGCAATAATTCAAAGGCGCACGATTTCGAAACGAATAAGATAATAGGCTACAGAATCAAAACCGTATAATATAATCAAAACCGTATAATATATCAAAACCGTATAATAATGGCGTATGCGCATTGAAGGTGGAGGGGACTATGTTGAAAAGCAACATTAACGTTCAAATGTGAATTATTTTTTAAAATAAAATGTGTTTTAAGGCTCTTTTTTGACTGAGCATCGTAATTAGCATTTGTTTTATCAGATATATTTGATTATTTGTATTTTGTAATTTCTTTTTAGAACAATACAAAATGATATAATAAAAATAATTGTAATTTATTAAACATAACAATAGTATAATATTTTTTATCAGCAGCAAATTTTTTATTTTTAGCTAAAACCTTATTTAGCATGGAAAAACTTCTTTCAGCACAGGTTAAGATAAGTTGGCATTTCATCAAGAATGAATATTTAATGATTCCTTTCGAATGTCTTGTATTATTAAAAAAACACTTTTCAAGAATATTGCTGTAATATATTTGTTAAGTTCCTAATTTATAAAAGATGGAGCTAAGAATGATGATCATTAGAACTTAACGACAAAGGTTGCTTTCATTATAAAATCAAATGCAAATGATAAATTTAAATTCAAATTTTCAAAAATTATATTTTTACTAAAAATTAGGGGTTTTTAGAAAAGTTGGGGAATATCGTCCTTGGTGGATTTTTAACTTGAGGCTTTTAATTTTTGGGTGTAAAAATCCTCTCACTCTTAGGCTCAGAGGTCCTCGAAGAAGAAAAACAATTTAACTCATCGCCATACTTACTTAATTATAAAACAAATTCCTTTAATTAATGTATATATGATCTAAGAAGTTTGAATTAAAGATTTACTTAAAAGCATAAAAATAAGAAAAGGTTTGCAATCTGATCTGCGGTTTGACTGTTGAATTTCTCTGTTAAGTTTCTTCCTTTATTTTACGTTATCTCCTTTTATAATAATTTGATAATGTTGATGGGTTCTACTATTCGAATAGAATATTGAGAAGTCTGATTTCTACGTAATTATGTTTAGAAACTATGACTTTCCCATATATATATACAGTTGAGTCTCGATATAACGAACTCCGATAATACGAAGATCTCGATATAACGAACCTGTGTGAAACAAATGGTTGGCCGCACATCATATATATACAAATTAAACTTTGA
>JBBMKC010020333.1:0-18754 GCA_037834085.1 Bipalium vagum | reverse complement strand
TTTTGCTTGACATCTCATGTAAAAATAAATGTATATTGAGTTTTTATTTAATTTTTTTATTTTCTTTAAAAAACAGCAAGACTTAATGCAACTACCCAATATAAAACGGTTTAAAAATTATTTAAAATATATGAGAAATAAATTTACAATATTCTTCGTTATTTTATTTTTATTAGCTGTGGAATTATTAGGACCTACTTTGATTTAAATGTCGGATATTTAGACGATATTTCATCCCTCTATCATGGAATATCAACTCCAACCTTAATGATCCGATCCAACTGTACAAGATATCAAATGCTGCAAAATCCCTGGGACAGCCAAAAAATATACTAGCGGTATTAACAGGCTGCAATGGACTGGTTCTTAGAGCGCAAAAGTGTCCAGATTTTTAGAATTACGAAAAACATATACAACAATTAAATCAAATTTCAAATAATATTTCTATAAAGAACGTGATATCAAATTTTGACTTGCCTTTAGAAACAAAAAAGAAAAAAATCTTAAGAGGAATATACAAAATCTACAAAGAAGATGGTGCTAAAAGCACATTTTCCTCCAAAGAGGTGTTGATAAAAAAATTTTTAATATGAACAGGAATATTTGAGAAATTTAAAAATCAATATATTCTTAATATTCAGTGAATTCAGAATGGATATTTCAAGTGAAAAAGCCTCTCAAAATAAACCTGGTCGCCCTAAAAGTACGATATATGACGACAGTAATAATCATTTTATAATGTATTTGAGACGATAAATAGTACAGACTAAAGGAAATGAATGTCTTTAAGAGACGGAGTTTCTTTTGTGTCAGAAGATGATGAGTTCGGAAAATAGCGTAAAACATAGAAATAAAAGACACTAACATTAAAATTCAAATAAATTTGGTTGGAAAAATTTTTCAATTTTTTTTATTTACAAATATTGTGCGACTTTATTATAAAGAAAAGACGAAATATAAATAAAAATTGGTTTTGTCTAACGCATTATTTATTTGACATTGATTTCACTTGTCAGTTATGTGAGAAACCAAGTCGAATGACGCTCAGGGAGGAATATTATCATAATACAGAGTTTTTTACCAAATTTAGAACGGTTTTTCAAAAAAATAAAAAGAATCCCACTAAATTATTGAATATTTCGCTTTTTTAATTATTATTATGGTACGAAGTATTTTTCTTAATTTAGGAGTATAATAAAAAATTATTTTAACGCAAATACTAAATGAAAATAATAATAAAATTGAAATAATTAAAATAATATTAATAATTATAATCATATTTTAATATTTATATTTAATGATAATATTAATATAATAATAGTCATAATGATAATAGTAATAATAGTAAAAATAATAATAATAATAATAATAATAATAATATAAATAATAAAAAACAAAAAAATAATTTTAAAAATTTAAAAAAATAAAATAAAATAATATTAATATTAAACAGTCATATATAATTCCTGAAATCTTAAAAGGAATTTTTTTAAATAACCTGTCGTTTTCAAAATTTTGACTTTTAAAAAGTATAAAATTATATATAAGTATATATAAATACTGATAATAAATATTTTTTTTAATTTTCAAAAAATAAAAATCTTCAATAATTTATGTAAATATAAGATTAATTAATTATTTTTAAATTATAAAAAATGAAATAAAACAAAATTTATTAAATTTATTAATTTATTAAATAAATATAAATATAAATTCTATTTATTTTAAATTATCCAGTTAATTTCTTTGAATTTTTTATTAATCTTTTTTAAAATTATAAATTCCTATTGATTAAAACCACGGACAAAATAATTAATTTTTCAGTATAAATAAACATTCGTAGTACAGATATTGTACCACGAAAAAATAAGAAATAAAAATCTGTTTTAAGCAAATCTTCTGAATAATATTGACATAATGAATCAAGCCGAAGTCACAATTATATCAATAATTGATCTAAAAAATATTTTTTATCAATAAATTGAATTAAATCTTGTTGCAATGAGAAGAAATCGGTAGGGTAATATTAAATTTATTATATTATTTTCCATAAAACCATAATTGAATAAGCTACCCGAACTTTTTATATATTTCTTGCCTTTGAAAAAGCATAATTAAGAAGTATTTCATAAAAAGTTTCTTTATAAACCATATTTTACTTTCTCTCATTTTTCTATTTTTATTTCTATTTCTATTATTTTCAAACTTTTATTATTTGATTTTTATTTTTATAATAAATACTTGATGAAATAAAATGAAAAAAATTTAATTTGAAATATCTTCAATATTTTATAATATACGTTTCTAATTAAAACAACATCTTTTTTTTAATAATTAAAGAAATATTAAATATCATTATCTAAACGAATTAAAAGATTTTTCTTTTTAGATTGATGGGCCCTGTATGATGTTTTGATCATATGATAATTATAAATAATAATAAATTATTTCTTATTGAAATTGATGAAACAGATTTTGCAGCAGAACAAAAATATTCATGTTTATTTTCTCTAAAATTAATATAAATTAAGAATAAATGGCAATCGAGAGAATATTGGGATGTTTTGATGTGGTTATTATGACATATTGTTATGTCACAAGTGATATTGTGTCATTTTCATAATACTTGAAGTTCATTAATAAAAGGTAGATTTAGTCTTTGATGAAAACTTGAGGTTTCTTTAAGTAAATAAATGGATGCCTCATTTAAAAGTAAAATAAATGTAAAAACTGCCTTAGAGACCATAGGAGATGAGAGAAACTAAAATGTATACTTTTTACAGAAAGATAATTTAGTTTAAACAAATTCTTAAAGAACTAATCCTAACTAGAACCACTTGTGTCATTCAACTTTTAGGAACTTTAAAGCCGTCTGAATATTATTCGAAACTACTGACACTAATGCTAAGACTAATGATTTCTAATAGCATATTCAATTAGTAAGCTCAACTCATTACTTTCAACGATATGAACTGTACTAGGCCTTTAATCAAACTCGTTTAGTTAGACTTCGTTTAATATTAATTAATTATTATTATTCTACTTCTTACTACTGTAATTTATTTTAAACAGTAAATATATATTGAAAAATATATTTAACAATTATATAAAATTATTATACATAAATATTATTTTTATTTTATTATATTATTATTTATTATATTATTATTATTATTATTATTATTATTATTATTATTATTAAATATATTCTTATTTATATTATTATATAAATATATTCTATTTTTAAATAAGAAATATATTTATATTTTTTAAAACTATCATTTGTTTCCGTTTTTAATAATAGTATTTTCAAATATATATTTAAGAAAATGTATAAAAAATGTTGCAAAAATATGGAGAACAAATAATTATAATTAATCAACTGTAACTATGGAAAACGGTAAAATGCAAAGTGCCCGATGCAGTTTACAGGAACGAGCTGTGCTGATTGGATGATAAAAGAGGAATAAAAAATTTAATAAAGTTACTAAAAATAACAATATTAATAATCTTATTAATAGTTGAATAATTCCTAATGAATATACTTTTCCATCATTTATTGATTTTTATGGGTTTTACGAAAATTCACTTAGCTGAAGTTAATATTCAGAATTTATTATTATGAAAAATACAATAATTATAGTATATTTTGAAAGGTATGCAACATTTTTTAGTTGACTTTTTTGAGTTGACCTAAAATCTGAATAAAATTAAGATTTCATAAATATAAATAATAATATACATTATTATCAAATTTGAAGAATTATTTTCATTGAATATTTAAAATGTTAAATAAAATAAATATAAATATGTAAAAAAATAGATTAAGTATTTCAATTTTAATTAATTTTTTTTAAAATATTATTATTATTGATATTATTATCATTATATATTTTAAAACAAATAACTCATAATTTTTCTAAATAACTTATTATTATATAACATATTTCCGAAGTGGATGAACAAAAAATGAATATCTAAAAATAGAAATCAGTTTAGAATTTATAAATAAAAAAACTAACTGAATTCTTTTTGTTTTAATTGATTTTAAATTAAATTACAATTAATAAAATATATACAATTTAATATAAAAGTATTTACACTCATCTTACTTCTGAAGCTTTTTCTTTTATAATTAACTGTTAGAAATAATTTGATTTTGATTATGTCTTTCCATTAGAGGTAAAAGTGAAAATAAGAATCAATCAAAAGAAAAGAGAAACTTTGCAAAAATAAATCATGATAATTTGATAATGATAATCGATGAAGTCTATATGGATTTTCATTTGACAAAAAACCTTTTAATTTCGAAATTGATTTTTAATTAATATTTTCATAATAAATATATTTTTTCGTTTTAAATAACGATTTTCATATCAGAATATTCTTTCAAAAAGTAAATAAATTAACCTTTAATTAAAGTCAATTAGTGTGTATTAAAAATTGATAATTATACATTCATTGTGAAATTTATATGAAAGAGGTATTTTTGAAATATATTTTTTATTTATATTGAAGTAATGAATTTTGTTTTAATTTTCCTTCTAACAAAATTATCATAAATATTAATTTTTTATATATTTTATTTTTATTTTTCAGATTTTTACAAAATATCTTATTTATATTAAATTTATAAATATTACTAATATGATCATGATGATTAAATTATTATTATTGTTAGTTACTGGTACGTTGACTGCACTTTTGGAATTCATTAAATCAAGATTGAGTATATCACATCACTCAATAACTCTCCGGTCTTATTAAGACAAAAACAATTTTTAGTATAAATACAATTTTATTCATCAACATACTCTCCTTCAAGAGTTATACATTCATTCTAAAGACCCTCTAGCTTTTCGATGTTCTCTTTGTAAAAGTATTTATCTTTGCTCTCAAAATAAGCCTCAATTATGGCTATCACCTCTTCATTTGAGTCAAATCTATTTCATTGGAGCAATTTTTTTCATGTCTGCAAAAAGCCAGTAGTCGAAGATTTCTTAAAATTTTGACACACTGATTGAATATTAGTACTACCTTAAAATCATGTAGGTTTGACAAAAATGATGTAATAAATGTGTCAGACCGGGGAATTAATGTATTAATATTTATTTGACGAAAATAATTGGATTGTTGAAAAACTGTTTTCTTTTTATTATTTATTTAAAAAGATTAATATTCTAAAACTTTTATGAAGAATAATTTAATTATTTACTTTTTCAAAAAAAACCTGTAAATTTATTTTAATTATTGAAAATCATTTAAAACACTTATTTTACACTAAGGTTAATTTTTAATAAATTACTCGAAATTTTAATTTTAAAATATTTATAAATTATTTTTTATTTATTATTAATATTTATTTAGTATCATATAATATTAAAATTAAATTATTACAATTATGATTATAATTATAATCAATATATTTTATATTATTATTGCTATTATAATTATTATTTTATTGTAAGATTAATATAACTCCTCAAATACTTTATTAATATTATATTATAAATAATATTACGATAATATTAGTTATTATTTTCACACATAATATAATTTCTTTTTTTAATTATATATTATATATTTTTTATTTTTATTATATTTTTATTAAATATTTTATATATTTTTTTAAAAACTAATTAATAATTATAAATTCAACATCATTTTAATTCATTATCAGATTTCAGTAATGCCTTTATTAATCCATTAACTCTTGACTGCCATTGCCAATTCTTCGCAATCACTTTAATGACATTATTATTTTTAAGTGCTGGCAAATATTGATGCAAACCAAATCTATCAATAATGAAACAATAATCCTTAGTTTAATATCTTTACTTAATTATTTTCATTCATCATTGTAATTTCTTCATTTCTCTATATCTCATACTTTTTATGATGTGAACAGGCAACGCCTAAAATTTAAGCAATTCATTTCCTTAAAGCTCTAGCAGAATAATTAATGTGAAAATGTGATTTATTTTTTCATTTGTAATATTTCACTAAGTCAATTACGTTTCGTGGTACTGGTCCCACGGTTGTCAAACAATACTTGAGAATGACCACTTATTTGGCTGATAATAAATAGGGGGGAAAAACGTAATTAATTTTTTTAACTATTAAACATTTATTGTTTTAACTGATGCAACACATTTAATAAAGGGTTAAATAATAAATACAAATAAAATGTTTCATACATACAGAGTGAGCAAGTAAACGTTTTAAACCATGTAGAATATAGCAGCAAATTATCCCTTCCTCGTGTCTAATTCTATTCTGGAAGTGAAATATGAATATATTCCCCATGCCTCAGTAAAACAATAATTCATAACTGTTTCTAGCCAGCCCTTGCATTGTAATACATTTGGCTCATTGGCAAAAGGAGAAAATTATACCTCATTTTTTGTTTTGCATTACTTCAGATAGCAATAGTCAAAACCATAGCATTTGTACTTTAGAATAATTTTCAGTGGAATTTCACATAATTAATATTATTATTATTATTTTTTTTTAATTATTTTTATTATTTTTATTATTTTTATTATTTTTATTATTTTTATTATTTTTATTATTATGATTTATTGTAATTTTATAAAATAGATTAAGCTTAAAATACATTTCCATCTTTTCATACTTAATATCCTGGTCTCAAATCTTGAAATATCTTGCAATCTCTCCGATGTTCTTTTAGTAACCCATAACTTTCCTATCATGGTATTAATTTTATGTCTATTCAGTGAGCTTTCGTGTCCCTTGTTTATTTAACAAAATATAAAAATTTGAACATCTTTTTCTTGATTGTTCATCCCTTGAATTTAAATATTATATATAAATTGTCCAAAGGGTAATACAGTCATGATTCGAGCACGTAACTTGTGTTCATATATTTTTGGTTATAACTTCTTCTGCAAGAATTTGGACTTTTAGGTTTTATAGTTTCTAGGCTGTTCTTCATTTAATCTTTAAATTCAGACCTTCTAGCACAATTATTGTTGTTAGAATCAGTCTACTACTAAAAATAACAAAGTTCAACAGTGAATAAAATCAACAAAATGAATAAATTTGAAGATTAATATTATATTTGAATATTATTCCTATAAATGATTTATTATTATATTTCACATCCAAGTTTGGTATAATACCTTCAATTTTACAGAAATGGTCCAACTGTTCTACTATGAGAGCAGAGGCCAGAGATGTCAACAGTTAATTCGTCACGATGGTCCTCCTATCAGAGTTCAGCTCCATGCTTATGAAGGTTGGGCACAACCAGCATTATGTTCATACTTATTGCTCAGATTTCCATGGTATCGTAGAAAAAGATGTCATATCACTCAAATAATAGGAGGTATGAAGCAGCCATCTCTTACTGGCCGTTTCATTCAATCTGGAGTCGACGGATGCATGATCATTCGAGGAAGATTGAACAAAAGTCACAAAAAGCCTGACGAGGATGGAATGACACATTTTCAGCTAAGCTTAACATCGGCTGTTAGCGAAGAAGATTTTGTTCTTGGATATTGCCTGACAGGATTTTTGCAACATGGTCGAAAGGCTGATGACTGGTGGGAGATGACACATTATGCAATGGTGCGAAGAAAGGGATACTAATAACATAATTTTATTTATTTTCGAATTTTCGTTGCACAACATCTGAGTTTTACCATATGTGAATCGATCAGTATCAGCCATGAAAATATTTTATTTTTTCGTTTATTTTTAATTTCTTATTAATTGCAATGTATATGGGGATTGTGCATTTTTATTATTTACTGTAATTCATTTGTGAAATATTATATTATTGAAAATTGATATTGCTTCTCTCTGTACTTCAATCAATCTGGGAAAAATTAAGATAGTTATCTTCTGTTTCCTTCATTCTCTTTTAATTATCCTAAAATAATTGATGTATTCCCCGAAGAAAGTGACTATAAATTTGATTTTGTTTTTGTCATGCATTTGTAATTATACATATTAATAACAATGATTAGAATAGGTATTTCAAATGATTTTGGGTTACCTACCCCCACTACTACTACCAAGGTTAGCAGCTAATTTAAAAATTCAGACTTAAGATATAATAGTTATTTTTATCCAATCAATTTGCAAACGATTTTGTACGTTCTGGTTCCAGCATTTAAAATTGAATATCCGAAATAATTTTATTTTTGAAAAACACTTGTTAAATGGTGTTCCAATTTAAGGTTACGTTTCAAATTTTCAAAAAAAACAAGCAGAACGTATAAAATATAGCAATATTTTTATTTACAACAATAGTGTTAGATTGTTCTATAATTAATCTACTATTTACTGATGAAAAGTTTAACATTAAAAATTCTAAAAAGTATAAAATCACAAGTTAAAGTAATATTCAAAAGTTACCTAAAAATTCAAAATTATGATATACAATGTATATAATATATTTAAACAAAAAAATCTACGCAAGAATTAGAGATTTATATTAATAAAAAAACGGAATAAACTTATTCCTCAACCCATTATATTTATAATAAATTTGATATCAATGTTTAGCACTTGTTTATCTGAACCCTTTGTTTATGATTATTTTTAAAGATAAATAATGTGTACAAAATTGATTCACGATTTAACACCTGAACAATAAAAAGACATGTAAATGTTCATCAAATATTACTGGAAAACTTGCTTTTGACGAAAAATAATAACCTGCGACGAAAAGTGGATTTATTAAGTGTCCGTTGATAACAAAAAACAATGGCGTCTGTCTGGTGAACCTTTGCTGTCTGTCTGTAAGTAGTCAAGGTACCAAAAGAAAGTTCTGGTTTTTGTATGGTGGAATTATGAGGGCATCAAACATTTTAAAATAACTTCAGACGATCATCCAATAAAGCCTGAAGTTTATTTTCAACACTTAGATTGTGTTCACGAAATAATCCAAAAACGTTACCCACAATTAATCAACAGAAATCCTATCCTCTTACAACAGAATACTGCTGGACCACACACAGCTAAAAAGACAATAGGAAAGATAGATTAATTTGCTGAATTTGAACTAATTCCTCCTTCAGCATACAGCCCAGTTTTAGCACCATAAGATTTAAATTATTATTTGTGTTACATTTTGCCGTTAACACAAAACTCTCACTTTTTCTTAGAACTACAATTTTGCGCTATGTATTGTTATTAACCCAAACCAGTGTTTTTCGATATTGTTATTAACATCATCTATTTTGATTTATGGTGGTCTCTAAATCAAATAATGTAGAGAAATTTTGATTTAAACAGAAATTGTTGCTCCATGAATCCTTTAGTTTTATAAAGATAGATTTTTGAGTGATATATTTTTGTATCCTATCACAATCCAAGTATATTGTCTGTGCTGTACCGTGGTTCTAAATCAATTTATCTTTAATTAAATCTATTATTGGCCCTTTGTCCGTAAAAATATCTATTAATAAGATTCTTAAAATCATTTTGGATTTTAAAATAAATTGGTCACTGCAATTTTTGTCCCACGTACTTTCTCCCGCTTTGTAATCTATGTTCCTCAGAAATTTAGCAAATTAATTTTCTCTTAAGTTTACTGTTTTAAATTCTTGTGTAACATAGCGTAATGATCTTTTTATGAGGTATTGTGCAACCATAATACAAACTTTTATTTCTTTGACAACTTTTTACCTTTACCATTAGGTTTTGGAACGTTAATGAAGTTGCTGATATACCAAAAGTCATTTTATGAAAAAGAACTGTCTCTTTCGTTGAGAACGCTGTATTTTCTTGTTGTTTCTCTGTCAGGTTGTTAAGATGCAACTTCGAAACATATTGTGCTGAAATGTGTAGGTCTTTAAATAGATCAACTAGAAATGAATATTTGATTTTACCTTGCATACAAATATGAAATGGCTTAGTAAAGGTCAAGTGCTCATAAGATTTTTAAGCTTGATTAAACAGATTGAAGGATTCATCAAATCTAAAAATTAAGCGTTTGATCACTTGAATGATCTCTCCTGGTTACTGTATTTGGGATCGTATGGTATCTTGATTATATTTAGTATGTGAATGTCTGGGAATGTCATAAACTCAGCTTATGTTAATAAATAAATAAAAAATGGAAAATATTCATTAAAACAAATGAAACTATATTATGAGTGATAACCGTAAATAACCTCAGAGAAAATGAAAATAAAATTATAATTGTTATATTTGTGAAAAGCAAATTAAGCGCTTTTACAAATAATTATGAAAAATCGTGTACATTTGTTATATTTGATTTTTAATTATAATCAAATAAATCGGAAGAATATATTTCTAAATCCTGTAGAAATACAATTAAAAACCATATCCCACTAGAAAGAAAAACACCGAGAAAATCAACTTGGTTGAATGGAGCGTTAGATTTATTAGTTAAAATTTGGGTTCTTCATTTTCAGAATTGAAAGTTTAAAAATTATTAAATGTGATTTTTCTTAAAATCAATTTATGCTATTATTGGATTTTTCATTTTAATCAATTAATTTCCTTTTGTAATCTAATATTTTGGAAATATAAATCGGTTTCTGTGATTCTAATAACCGGCAATTTCGAAATTTTATTAAAAATTTTTTTCTTTACTTCGTTGAATTATAACAAAAAATTGCTACAAATAAAATAATAACAATAATTATAATAATATATTTATATATTATATATTATTATTATAATAATATTTCATTAAGTATTAATAAAGTAAGTAGTGCTTGTTTAAATAATATGATATTTGTAGAATGCCTGCAGTTAATTTAAAAATGATAAGCTTTAAACCTACAAAGAAAATGTAAGAAATTGCATGCTATATGAATTTGATCTAGGAAATTCAGCAGCAGAGGCTATGTAGAAGATTAATTCTTTTATGAGAAAGTGTTGGATGAGAGGAAGGAATGAAGATGGTTTTCAAATTTAAATCTGGATAATTTGATTTTGAGAATGCTCAAAAATCAGGAAAACCATTGCCATAATGAACAAATCCTTCGTGATTTGGTAGAGAAAAATCCTCGGGTGACAGTGGATGAAATCTCAGAAACCTTCAGGGACATTTCTTTTTCTACGACCTCGTACTCAAAAATAGTTTTTAAATCATAATAAATCAAAACATACTGTTTAAAGTTGTTAAAATTATTTTTTCGGACCATTTTATGAGGCTAGTTTTTGATTGAATGTTTATCATGGGATAATTAATGTTAAGAATTTAAAACTAGAAAAAAGTGAAATATTATTATCAATTTATGTAATTGATCGAGGAAATCATGCAATTGTAAGGTACATTGCATTTAAGAGAAATGAATAAAAAATTGGAAATTTTGACAAAACCTTTAAACGGGCAGTTCATCTACAAGTACACCTCGCTAAGTTAAACTCCATCAAAATGAGGCTATAAGAAATTTTTGATCATTTCCATTTATGATATTGTCATCTACATCAACATAACAAATGATACAAGCGCGTTTCTCTAGTACCGCAGGATTTGACGTCAAGTAAAGCTAAAAGCCGTTTGTCGATCTGTCTTCCATTATTAAGTAATCCAAATGATGAACGCTTTATACGTCGCATAGTCACGTGCGACGAAAAATGAATATATTTTTATAATCCGAACAGGTTTGGTTGGAATCAATTAATGGTTGGAACCAGGCCAGAAGCCCAAGGCGTTTCCAAAACAAGATAGGTTCGGAAAAAAGATCATGTTGTGCATGTGGTGGAACTTTGAGGGGATTATATACTTCGAAGTACTTCCAGATGGCCAAACCATTACTGCTGAGTTATATTCTGCTCAGCTCAATCAGATGTACAAACAATTAGCCATAAAATATCTTGCTTTAGTCAACAGAAAGCGGATACTTCTGCAACAGGATAATGTTCGTCCGCATACTGCGTGAGTAAGGCAAAATAAAATTACCCAATTAGAAGAAATTGAAATTATACCACATCCTGCATTCAGTCCGGATCTAGCACCCAGCGATTACCACCTTTACCGACCAATGACTTATTTCCTTAGAGGACGATACTTTTGAGAATATAGAACAAGTTGAAAATGAATGTTTTAAATAATTCTCTATAAAATATTTATATATATTGTTTAAAGAACCACGACTTTTTCTTTATAAAAATATAAACTCTGTATAAATATAAAAGTTTCTTCTAAATAGAACATTCTATCGAATTAAAGGTTGAACTAAAAGATATTTTAAGTAAAAAACAAAAAATAATGACTTTCCATTAAAACGCATCGGGATAATGAAAAAATATTTTTTTACTTGGTGGTCAAAAAACAATCATGAAATGAAATGAAAGAACCAAATACTATTTACTGTTCTCTGGGATGAGATTTGATGAGAAAAATTCGTCGGAAACGAAATTGAAAATAAAAAAATTAGCAAAGAGAAAAATGCCATGGGTATCTGAGATTATTAAATAAAAATTGATGAAAATGTACTTATTATTAATGTCAATCTCCATTTCTACTGAGCCATTTGGGAATTCTTTTGCGAGAAATTATTAATTAATGATAAATCAATTCTTCACCAAACAAAAGGAACAATGGGATTTATAGTATGATTATTTATTATATTTACTATATTTCATTATTTTATTTCATACTTATGATGATTGCGAAAACACTGGTTTATATTGATAGCCATTTTGACTTTTCATTTTAAATTCTTTCCAATTAAAAGACTTTTTATTTTATATTATTTTAAGCTTTAAAAAATATCTTCACCATTGCCTGTTAAGATCTAGGTGTTTATTTTACTAAAAATATTAAGCCGGACAAGACATCCAGCATATTGTAACCAAAAATTATTTATTTTTAAAATTCTAAATTCACTTTAGCAAAACAAAATATTCCATAATTTGATGGGCGACCTTCATCTGTTCTTCTTGTAAAGTCATAACCACGTCCTCGTATGAGTTTGATGATTTCTAATGAATACTTGAGGTTTCCAGCGTTATGAATACGGCTTTAAGGAATCTTAAACAAATGACCATGACCCATGGATTCATGAAAGTCAAAAATGAAACCGACAATTACTGAAGACATTTTAGTTTCTTTTTACAATTTAAAATAAAAATAAAAAATTTCAGATTTGATACATCTCTTTTATTATTTAAACCTAAAACTTTCGTTTATATGTTTGTTTTAATGAATATTGTGTTTATTTACAGAGAAATTAAGAAAAACTAGCAAACAATTTAATTTTAAAAAATTGTTTTAGCAATCAAAATCAGAACCAAGTGGTTACAACAACTAAAAAATTAAAATCAGAACAACAAAATTACAAAATTAAATATTAAATAAATTAATTAAAATATTTTGATATTACAGTGGAGTAAAGTACTCTCGATATAAACGTATTAACAAAAAAATTCCTGATATGTATTTTTAAAAAAAAGATTTAAAACGTAAGTCGATTAAAGGCACATATTTTACTGACATTTTACAAGTGCTCTTAAGAGGGTTCTACTGCATGCTTATTTTATTTAGTTAATAAAATGAAATTAAGAAAAATTACCTAATAACTTTTTTTAATTTTAATTTTAAATCAAGAACTCAACCAACCCCTCATAAGAAAATATTAAAAGTATATAAATAGAAAACCTGATAACCCACCATTGTGGGATTTTTTAAATTCGACCCTAATCTCCCACCAACAAACAAAGGGTTTAAATATATTATACAGAAACCTTCATTAACATATTCTGATCTATATACCAAGACATCGAAATGACTTTGATTCATTTGGGTAATCTTAATATCTTCCTTCACTGATCTTCCTTTAAAATAAACTGAAATTAAGAGAAAATTTCAATTTAAAATGGTGAAAAAAAACTTTAAAGTTTGCAGCAATCGATAAAAATTTGCATTAAATTTGACTTAATAATAAAAATGCAAATGAATCCTTTTTTTCTTTTTAAAAAACGGGAATTTTTAATAGTCGAAATTCGATATTTGATGATAATTGCAACATTAAATTTCCAATTAAGCGAAGAGAAATTTAATATTTTTATTAAATAATTCAACAATCATTTAGCGGGAAAAATAAAAACTTGGTCATTGTGACTTTACGATTCCTTTTTATTAATTAATGAGGCTCGGTTTTCTATTATTATAAAATAGAATAATTATCCGTTATTATCAGACCATCAACTTTTAATTATTTTTTGGCCATTTTAATTGTGTGGTTTGTAAATATTTGACTTAACTCTGACCCCTTGGCATAAGAGTACATTTCTACGTCCATTACAAAAGGCGGGGAGCAAGACATTTCTATCAAAAATAATGATTTTAGTCTCACAATTACTTGTTGGATTTGATCATAACTATGGACATTTTAATAGGGTTTTTATGAACATCAACTTTATTCTAATAGCAAAAATTATATTAGTACAAACCCTATTTAGTACAATGTTCAATTACGTATAATCTATATCTCACTATCTTTTTGTCATTATAAGTCAATTCATTGGTACCTTTGGTTTTGAGCACAAAGATACCAAAGAATAGTTGAATGTGAAGAACAGTCAATGTGTCAATTTTCAACGATAATTTTTATATCATATTAGAAATAAATTTAAATAAAAAACGTTTCATAAAATTTAATATCTGAATTACCGAAATACAATTTGGATTGAGTTGCTAAATTATTTAGGCAATGCCCAAAAATTATAAAACATTTGCATATACCTTGTTAATATCAATCGGTTTATAATCAGAACTACAAGTCATTTTTGAATGAATTTATTAAGTGATAAAACAAATAATATTTTAAAAAGTTTTCCAAGACCTGGAAATTCATTTTTTTATTAAATTTTACAAAATTAGTTTACTTTTAAAATTTCATTTATTATTTCTAAATATTTTAAAATAAATAAAAAATTCCTCATGTCTGATTAACCTCCTCATATACCAAATAGTTCAGGAGGAAATCGTCATCAGATAAACGGATAAAATTTACTTGAACTTAATTTTTTCTTAAAGATATCTTTTTTTGATCAATTACTAACATTTATCTTACTAATCCTATATTGTTTGGCTTAACAATATTAACTCTTCTTGCTACATCATTGTTATTTTTTTCTATTATGAATACTTCGCCAGAAAAGCGTGCTAAATTAGTAGCACTCAATATCAATACAGGCATGAGTATCAGAGATATTGTTAATCCATAGTTTTTCGGTTGGTATATAAAAATTTGAAGGCTGTCTCATACAAACGGAAAGGTTGATGTGGCCGAAAAAGAATTACTACTATCAGAGATGATCAATTTCCCTTAATACAAAAAAAAATCATTGGAAGACCCTTTCAGATCTCCATATGGATTTGTCTCTTTCTGGTATGGTGCTTGATTCTTCAACTGTGCAAAAAAGGTTACTGGAAGTTTGCCGGAAAGCACACATGTCTATAAAGAAACAATTATTACCGATTTCCATGAATAAGAAAAGACCGCTTTGGGTCAAGGAACACAAAATAGAGTGTACTGAAAGTTGGTGAAAAGTAATTTTCTCAAACGAGGCTCTATTTGAAGCACAAAGTTGTCGGTCAAGCTTTGTGCGATGGAGCGATGCTGAAACAATTTCCTCAGATCATAAATAGCAAAAAGTTGTAAAGCAGATGTTTTAGAAGCGCTCTGGTACCTTAAAACCAGTGGAAGGCATGATAAATCAAGATAAATAAATTGATAATCTTTCGAGAAAGGTCTTTACAGAGCTATTAAATTTATATCCGGGTGGAGATAATATTTTTAAACACGATCTGATGACGTACCATACTGCTCGCAGAACAAAATTCAACGTGGAACACAGCAATATACATATGCTTTACTGGCTAGGAAATAGTCCTTACTTAAATCTAATAGAAAATTTTTGGTCAATCATCAAAAGAACATTGCTACGACATAGTAAATCTAGCTTGAATTATGACGATGAACTCAAAGAAATATGCTGAAATTTCAATATCACCATGTGTTGGACACATTCATTACTAAATGTACAGCTATATTATTAATTTTCTATATTAATTCCCACTTAACAAACCATTATCTAAGGTGAAATATCGTCTGTCCCAATTAATTTGCACAACACTGTAACATACACATCTTTCATATTTATTTATCGAGTTTTTTTAGCAATTAAAGTTTGACAATGATAATGTTATAATTAAATTTCATTTAAATATTGTTCTAAAAGAAAAATTTCGAAAAACTCAAGAAAATTTAAGTCTAATATTTTGAAATAAAAATGTCAATTATTCCAGTTATACTTGGTAATTCTTTTTATTAATAATTTACACTTTTGAAACTGACATTTTTATGGGACACCGTAATAATTCATAATCAAACGTTTCAGTAATTTTAGAAATCCTTAAAAATAAAAATTTTTGAAATTTATTTCATTAAAACACTTATTTTCTGTTTTTTAAATTTAACCATAGAAAAAATTTTAAAATATAACACAATATCAAAAATTAATTGCTTATGACTAGTTCAAAAGAAAAATATTATAATTATATTTATTGAATTATATTATGTTTCATGAAATATTATAATTACAGAAATTATTTTATCGAATATCTTCTTTAGTGTTACTGTAAATAATTTTTTTATTTTAGGAAGAATATATAGACGTTTTAAATGGCAAAGATGTTTCATTATAGAAATTAACTAAAGTTAAGTGTCTATTTAATTTAATTAATTTAATTATTAATTTATATCAGTTTATTTAGGCCACTGACTAAAGATTTTGAATATAAAAATATTATAAAAATATAATAAAATAATATAATATATATTATATATAATAAAAATATAATATATAATAAAAATATATTAATATTTCGTTAGATTTATCCCGGAAATGTGAGATTTAATCACCCTTTTCTTAATTGGAGTGCAAATGTTTAAATATCTTCATTATATCAACATTGGATCAACAAGTTCGCTGGGGGAGTACTACGAAAGTCAAACTTTAATATGATAAATATCCTTTGATTTTAGAATTAAAATTTTCATTTATATTTAATTTTGTTTGAATCAATTCAAAAATAATTATAGTTCTCACCTTTTTATTAAATAAATTTTATCCATTTATCGTGTATTATATAATCAACAATAACAACCTATCTAAGTCAAAACACTTCTAAATAATAAATTACTTATATATGCATGAAAATATTGTTATAAAGCAAAGGGGTTTTTACAATCTTGGAAAGAATAAAATAAAAAATAATAATAACAATAAATGATCTTCTTAAGCTATCTTACATAGGTTACATTAATTTTGCTTTTTTATATTAAGATAACTCGCGTTGAATATTAACTAATAAGAGATTCTAAATGAGCCAAAGAAATGATACACTTGGAAGCGTATATCTGTATTTTATTATTCACTCTGCTTAACACCATATCGGCACTTATCAAAGGTTATAATTGTAGGTCATGTACGAAAGTGAAGGTGTGGTCTCAATTGGTATATCTGGTTTAAAAAATTTAATGAAGGTGATAATGATCTATACGATCAATTACGTTCTAGTAGGCCAGTAACTGTGAATCAAGAAGCACAATGCAACATTGTAGCCAAACTATCGACTAGCACCAATATTGTCGCTAATCTAGGTATTTCCAAAGTAACAGTTATCTTACACCTTAAAGCAATCGGTCAGGTCAACAAATGATGTAGAGAAGTACCTCATGATTTGACCAAAAATCAGACAAAGCGACGTATGGAAACGTGTAGAAACGTGCTGGAAACTCCAAAAGATAGTCGTTTCATTAGACAAATTGTAATAATAAAAGTTGAAAGAAGATTATTCGTCTTTTACTTAAGATTTGAAGTCTATTGAAACTCAAACTTGCAAAAATTGAATTGTTGATAACTGAAGTCGATTAGAAAGCAATAACTAAAAAAAATTTGAAAACATACTCTGACATCAGAAACTGAGATTTTCTTAGATTTTAAATAACAAACCTCGCTATCCAATCCCGGATGGTGAGACCATTAGCAAATAGTTTTAAATTTTTTGATTTATGAAAAATACCTAGGATGCTGATACGGGAAAAAACAACAAAGCGTTTGATTAAATCATTTTAAAATCATCTTTGACGCAAATTTGAAACACAAATAAATCAAAACAAATTTTGAACTCAATCGAGGCTGGTTTTACTAATAAAAGTTCTGATGGTATTGAAATAATCATTGCCAGCGATCTTTCCAAAAGTTTTAATCCTAGTTAATGTAAAGTGGAAAAGTTGTCACATGTTATGTTTTGGCTTTTTAATTCTATGGTTCGATCTATTGTCAATCTCAAACCTTGATTATTTTCTAAATCCATTTCTCGGCTACTACCAATATAAGGTTGTATATTCCAAGCATAGTCTGTTTTATTATCGCACACCAATAAATTTTAAAGATCACACCTTGCAGGCTTCTTAGGAATATAATGTTAATGTTTTTATAAAATATTATTTCAATGGTTTTGATAAATTAAAATTTTATTGAAAAAATTAATCAACGTAATTATTGATAATTAAATAACCCAATGAAAAAAAACTAAAAATTATTTAATAATTATTAATAATTAGTAGGGCACGGATTCTTATGAAATGTCATAAAATTTTTTTAGGTCATATTTCACGATTTCAACGTAAAGTCATATTTTTTATTTTAAAGTCATATTTAATTATTTAAGTCTTAATTTAATGCTTGTTTAAATAATTAATATTATTTAAAATAAGAAATTCAAATGCCC
>JBBMKC010020332.1:0-29614 GCA_037834085.1 Bipalium vagum | reverse complement strand
CTGATTGTTTTGATTTGCACCACCTAAGATTTTGGAGTCAGGTTAAATTTGATACCCTAAATATTGAACATAATATTACTAATAATAATTATTAATTATATTGATATAAATAATTCTAAAATAAAATCTTTGTAGCCAAAAATTATATTGAATTATTTTAGAAGGGAAAAGATAATTATTAAATTATTCCAGCATTATAGAAAATATAAATTGCTAGTAAATAAATTGCTAGTTTCTCAATTTCTGAATTGGTCAGCTGGCTGAAAAATCATTTATAAAAGAAAGAGCTTTCTGTAGGGTTACAGAGGAAAAAAGAAAAAATATATAAAATTCCACAATAAAACCTTGTCTGCACCTGATTTGAATCAAAAAAATCACAGTAAAAATTTATAAAACAAAACAAAAAAATCCCTTTCTGTAGAATTGGTCTACGATCACCAATCTCTACACTTTGAGACGGCTATTTCCTTCATAGCCATTAATCCTTAATATATCTTCACCCGAAATAAAATTAGTCGAAAACATAATTTATTAAAAGTGATAGTCCTCACGACGGGATATATCTTTCACGAAATAATAATTAATGAAGCAATATATCATTATCTCGGCGACGAGATTTTGATATATTGCTTTTCTAATATTTTAAAATTTTCAATTTTTTTAAATTAAAATTATTTTTATTAATCTCATTATTTCACCTTTTGTGCCTTTGGCCAACCCAACAACACTATCAATGAAGTATACATTTTTGCGACACCCTGTAAATTTTATTTGAAACTTTTTCAGGAAGCTTACTTCCACATTCTTTAGTAATATATTTACATTTGAAACAAAACTAATTTAAAAGTTCCATAGTTAGGTCCATTTTAATAGGTCCATCTAATTTAGAAATGTATATTGTTAAGTTAAATATTTAGCATATCTGAAACGTTCTTAGAATTTAGAAACAGAATTTTAAATTTATTTAACTCCGTGGTACAATAATTAAGTCTTACTTGAATGATGCACGTACTACAGTTCGATGCTCTCATGCTAAACTGATACTGACCTTCTTTACATCTCAAACAATGTTTCAATGTCTTGTTGAAAAAAAATCCAGGTAAACAAGAATGACATTGGAAATTATCATTAATTGATACGATTTCTTGATCACGAGGACATTTTATGATTATATCAAGAATATCTAACTGAAAAACAAGTTTCAAATAAGATCAAACGGGTTATTTTTATCAATTCATAATATTTACTGTTTATTCATTCTTAAATTTTGGAAAATTTTCTCCGAAAAAACAAAAGTCTATTAAGAAATGATAGATTAGAACTATCAAAAGGTTCTTTTTATTGAACTTGTATAAGAAATATAGCTTTATTTTATTATGTAAAATAAAAATCAGAAAAAGATTAAAATGTTTAGTTATTTATCTGTATTAATAAAATTATATAATTATGAATCAAAATAATATAAAAATATAGACATTTAAAATATATAAATAAACCGGGAAGATACGCGGTAAGATCTCAAAAATATCGACATTTTGACGAGGGACCTTGGGTTAAGATACATGATCTGCTTTCTATCCATATGATATCTACTTAATAACATGGAATCCATGGGATAAGCGATGATAAAGTAAAACAGAGTCTAAAATACCCATAATGAAAAACAATACGACAATAAATCATTGTCAAATAATAATTATTATAATAATAATAAATTATTAATACGAGATTAATATTTATAGAATTGTACATGTATTTATAAGGATATTTATAGAAATAAATTTAAAAGTTTAAATGCATTTAAACTTAACGTATTGTTTAGTGTTTACTTAGATGCTAGTCCTTCTAACGAACCATGAAAAGATTTAATGACTTGGAATTTAGCTTAGAAGATCATCAGGCGAGAATTTTGGTTTATGCTTTAATAAGAAATAAATCACGGATTTTTACATGGCACTGGTAAAGATCTGATTGTTGGCATATCAACCGCATTTCACCAATTAAGTAACCTAAGACATATGTCCAAATTCGATAATTGAAAAGTAATTTATTGAACCGAATGAATCTCATTATTTCCTTCATTTTGATTTATATAAACGAACCGTTTTCTAATATATTTTATATATAATATATTAACAACTGCATTCACACTTTTACAGAATAGTGAATTATAATAATTATATATTATATAATTATGAAATTAATTTCTTGCCAACATAATACGATAAATGATTGATTTAAAAGTTAAGTCACTTATGGCGAACCCTGTATTAGATAAAAGGTTCAATTTTCCTTCATTTAATATCTGTAATACAAGAATGTGGAATTGAGTTATTTTTGAGTTTACCGAAAATTATTTAGAAGTTAAGGATAGCTTAACTCACTTTTCCATTAAAACTCGATAGATATATATTGAAAAAGCTGTCAAAAACTGATAATTGTTCATTAATAGACATCAGTTTTATATGGAAAGATGATAATTTTGGAAGTTTTACAATTCCGGTATATTGTCGTTGGATTCCAGTTGATCTTTGTTGGATTTTAACGTCGTTTCTCTGCACGATAAATGATAATTTAAAACCAATATCATAAAAGCCTATGAAAACCTTTTGGTCTTGTACATAGTCTTTCAATAAGACTGGGCTTACTTCAGATGGCATGCCTAATTTTCCGCCAACATCACCCATTATGACTATGAAACAATTCGGGCAAAATTGGTCTGTAATAATCTAAAAACAAATTTCAATAACAGATTCAAAAATATCCTAAACTTTTACAATTTTATCTGTACAAAAATATTGTACAATATCTTCAAAATTAATGTTTAAATTTAAATAAAAATTTCTTTATGAAGTGTCAAAAGATTAAAAAATAAAGATCAATATGAAAGCTTAATATTGGTTTATTTTTGAAATTAAAAAACGAACCATTTTGTGGTTAGGTCTCAAAATGTCTAATTTAAAGTAAAGTTTAAATGAGATATTAAATAAAATAGGGTATATCTAAAATATTGTGGGATTTAATAAGTTGTTAATTTATTTTCATAATAATATTGGTATATTTTAATCGGTTATGTATACTTAGTAATAATAAATACAAAGAATTTTGGATTGAGTAAACTTAATCTTAAACTTAATAAAAACTATCATAATTGTTACTATTTTCCTTAAACTTGAAATATGTAACTTTCGCTCGATATCAATAACTCCTCCCTATTCAATGTTGTGTTCTTTTACTATTTAGCTACACAAATTTAAACTCAATTTGAATCAAAACCCTCACAATAAAAACTTATGAGTTAAACCATAAATTGAATTTAAACAAAAAATTGTATCGTTACACGTGATAGAAAAATCTCACTCACTCAAAGAATTAGTGTTAGTCGAATGTCTAAAAATAACGAAATCCACTGATCCAATGTCCACAAAAAAAATCAATCCTCCTTAATCGCAAATTATCACAAACATATAATATTGACTCAAATGATTGCTAAAACAATTTATGGTTAAAAAATAGACTTTCAAACGGAATGTAAAAAAATTAATTAAGATTCACAAAATAAAAGATAAATAAAAAAAATAAAAAGAAATCTAGAATAGCCTTACCAGGAGCGACAATGAGTCTCCGGGTCGTCCTCCAGGTCCTTTTCATGTCACCTAGGGATTCCCAAACTCACTGGGCCCCATTGTTAAATCCGTTTGCGTTGTCATCAAAAGTAGAATAAGTGAAAATACTGGAACAATGATGATATTCTCTCTTGGCAATTGAAACGATAATTGTTTTTGAGAAAGTCTTCTCTCGTCTTTCCTATTTCTTGGCGGCTTTCTGAGAATAGTCGTCTCTTTATATAGTCGTAGAAATTGAGATGGCTATTTCCTTCAAAAGACCATTAATTCTAACTTTATCCACGCAGAGATAAAGTTAATCAAAAAATTAATTTATTATCCCGACGACGAGATTTTGATGTATTACTTTAAGAAATCTTTTAAAATTTATAAAAGTTTTTAATTATTATTATTATTATTATTATTATTATTATTATTATTATTATTATTATTATTATTATTATTATTATTATTATCAATCAAAATTTGTTTTACGGTTTGTTTCTATGGCAAACCAACATAATCTTTAGAACATTTTTTACAGAACATTGTGTAATTATTATTGATTAAGTTTACTGTGCAACTACTGGAATAATCAAGGTTTCACATGTCATTCATGTAATCAAAATTCAATTTTGATTTTATAACAAAAAATAATAATTAATTTAAAATTCAATTTAATTTATTTAAAATACAAATACAATGAAAATAGAGTACTCAATCCCCATCAATGATTGCAAGCTTGTTTAGGTATGAATGAAAAGATATTTCAAAAAATTCGGCAGTCATCGTTTGGTATCATTATCATTAGTTTTCGTTTCGAAAAAAAGTTTTCGCTACGCTTTAGGAATTGCCATTACGGTGAGAGGAATAACAGCAGTACATTTCCATTGATAAATTTATTAAATGTTCCATGATATTTGTTATATATTAATAAAAATTAATCTTCAAATCTCAAAAAATTTGAGAATCATTTAACTTTTAAATAGTGAAAAAATAAAAGTTGTCTTCTAGATGCTGTAAAATTTGTGAACGTTTGTCAAATATAACCATTTTCATGAGCTAGAAAGGTTTGCGATAGATAACTAAGACCCAATTAATTTCTGGACATTTACCATCATCATCGACAGTAAAGATGAGAACTAATTGTTTATCTTGCAAAGCATTTAAAATGTAATTTGTCTTTATTTTTATAAGTTAAGAAATATTACATAATAAGAAACCTTGTAAGTTAATTTTACCGGACCAGAGTGAAGAGTGAGGTAAACCAGGCCCACTTGGATATTGTTGCACAAAATAAATAAGTTATTTTCCAATTTTTGGATACATAATTGAAATTCTTCGGAACATCTTTGATTATTTGATAAAAATGGTCGGTTCGATTCGATTGATATCAATTTTGTGCAAGATTCATATAGAATATCAATTATGGACTCATTAACTACTACTGACAAAGTAAGGGTAATACAAATTCCATTGGAACCACTCATATAAACAAATAATTCAAAACTGGATTTAAAACTTGATATTATTGGAATTTGTCGAATTTCTTTGATGGATTGAAAGAAAATTTCGGAGAATATAACGTTCTTTCCGGTAAACTGATAATTTATATTGTAATTTTTGGACAGAGGCACGAAATCTTTCAGTTTATCATATAAACTTCTTTTCCATTTATTTTGAGATAACATCCAAATGCCACCTGGAAGCTGCAGTGAGAAAATAAAGAACATTTTATTGGGAGAGTTTTGTTAATTTAAACAATTTTTAGTGTTATTTTTTTAAAGAATTTCATTATTTAAATTTCATCTTAAAATTCTATCAGAATAATTTATTCTTGGTTCTAAAACTTTCCCACTATTTCCTACAAGTTCAGTTCAAAAAGTTGTAAAAAATATCAAACCTTTGAAAAAGGTTGTGAAAAAAATCAAAAAGCACTGTTGGTTGATTGATTTTGTTTCACTATCAAAAATTTTCATACCAGAATCGTGATAGATGTCGCGATAGAAAAGGATAGCCCGAAGATTCTCGATGAAAATGTCAATGTGCTATAATGAGGGAGCCAGTGCAAATCTGTCAATATTTGAAAATTATCGGGAAATTGTCGAAAGTGAATTATTTGGATCCTTATTTACTCCAAGAAAACTAAGAATTACAAAGACGACAAGTATGATTTGTGATAATCAGTTAGGCCTTGATGAAGCTCCGAAAAAAGTTGGTCGAGGTAGTATTCCCAACTAATTCTTGTTGACAGTCTCTTGAAACACTTCAAGAATCATTCAAGTCAGATCATTAAAGTAAGACAAAAACTACATTGAAATAAGCTGCGCACATTCTTTAATTAATCTTCATTGTAATTGTGCATGACGACGTCCTGCTTTACCAGTGCACTCTTTTTATGTACCTAATCTTTCTACAGCAGATTTTCATATCTTTTACAATGGAGATACTTTTTTCAATAAAACTTTGGGATAAAGCAAAAACAGTGTTCATAAAACTCAATTTAAAAATTATTCCGAGAATGTTTTCAATCACAAACCATTGTTTGTATTAAGGTGAAGTGGATTACATCAATTGTTACTTTATTAAATCTTAATCCTTTGTGATCTGAGCATTACATCTTATTAATACTTTATGATAATTTTGTTCAGTTAATAATATGAAACTTTACTATGTATCATTTCGACATGATTTTCCAAAGTTTTCAATTGATTCCCATTATTTAATATATTTTTACAGGAACGATTTTAAAATGGAAAATTATGAACGAAAAATTTTATATTTGTTCAAAACTAATTTCATTAATTTTTGTGATCTGCATTAATACGCCTCAATGGATTTTCTCCTTGTTTCAATAATCAATTTGAAGGTTTATGATATTTTTTCAGACCCGACAAGAACAATATCGTTGATAATGACAACAGCCTTTTACTTGAGAATATCGATGAAGGAATAATATAATCTATTAATTATGAATTACTTTGATTCTGTGATATTTAGCCGTATTAAGCATTATCTTCTTGGAAGATAATTGTTTGTAACCAGAATATAAATTGTTATAAATAAAACAATCCATAAATTCCCGAAATGGTCATACAAAAATATAAACAAAAAATACATTTATTTTTTAAAATTTTCCAAAATAGTCTCTTTTGTATCTATGCACTTGCGCCATCAC
This sequence comes from Bipalium vagum, assembly GCA_037834085.1. Lineage (NCBI taxonomy): Eukaryota > Metazoa > Platyhelminthes > Tricladida > Geoplanidae > Bipalium > Bipalium vagum. The sequence continues at coordinate 22,831 of JBBMKC010020332.1, read as the reverse complement.
TTCTCCCATGACAGAAAACATTTTTTATATTCACTTTTAGGAATTTCTTCGATTTTTATATTATATCATTTCTGGTATCAAACCTTCTTCCATTTAGTGTCTTCCTTAACTTTGGAAAAAGGAAGAAGTCATACTGAGCCAGGAATGGAGAATACGGTGCCTGTGGAAAGACTTGAGTTTTATTTTTTGTCAAAAATATCAAAGTATAATATGCACAATGAGGACTGGCATTATCATAGTGTAAGATCCAATTACCTTTTCCCCATTTTTGTGATAATTTTTGACGAATAGCCTTTCTTAATTGGCGTAAAATTCCCAAATACACTTCCTGATTTACTAAAGTACCTTTCAATAGGTATTCATAATAAACCAATCCATCATTATCAATAAAAGTGACAAGCAAATACCTTGTATTTTGAATTGGACATCCTTGTTTTTTTTGGATTTTGGTTCATTTAATGCCTTCCATTCTAGTGACTGGCTTTTTGTTTCTGGTTTATAGCCATAGACTCATGTTATGACTTTTTCTATCCACATGGGATCCAACTCAGTCATCTCTAGCATATTAAGGCTAGTTTCCAGACGAATCTTTGTTGAGTCGTACTGAGCAACATTGACACAAACTTTGAAGGTGTCTTTTTCAGTTGCAAATCATCTTTAATAATTTTTGCGCATAAAGATTTGGATAAACCAGTTTCCTCTTCAATCTCCTCACAGTAATTTTTGGATCTTCCGTAATCTTTCTTTCTCGAGTTCCCATTGAAATTGGTCATCCTGATCGTTCATCATCATTTACTGATATAAGGCAATTTTTGAAACGTGAAAATCAATCAAAAGCGCTTGTTTTCCTCAGGTTGAAAATATTCAAAACTTTGTACCAATATTTTATGTGTCTCGGTTGCCGTTTTGCCGAGTTTAAAGCAAAATGTTAGACATATCATCTGCTCTAAAATTTCATCCATCCTAAAAATTGAAATCGATACGTTAGCATTATTCTTAAAATTAGTTTTTAAAACTAACTGCGTGAGTGTATAACCTTCAATTTAAAATAGACGCGTAGCAATATAATTATTTTATTAGATAAAACAAAATTTTATTATTTTGGTTGTTACAGGATTATGCAGAAATATATAGAAAATTATTCAAAATATAAAGAAACTTATTCAAAATATATAGAAAAATATTCAGAAATATATAATGGAAATGTACACTTAATAAATTATTGTCTTGCCAAGGTTTTTCTATAAACCGCCTCATGTTGCGAAAATAGTCACTTAAATCTATATCGTTATGCATGGGTACTTGAGTAATCAATCGTCCCAATCTATATGGTTCTCATAAAGGATGATACAATGATATTTGCGAATTGTAGCTGAGGCAAGTATGGTGGCAAAAATCTGTAAGTAATACCTCGTTCTGTCAGCGACTTAATAACATCTTTGCGGTGATGGAACCTGCAATTGCCCATCACCAATACATCCTCAGGATTTCGATAGAAATGATTGCATAGCTTGTCACTAATAAAGTCCATTGAAAGATCCGGCTTTGATTTTGAAGCATAAAATGCCTGTAAATTTGATTTAATAAAAAACAGGTGGAAAAAAAATGAAACCTGACATTTTAATAGCAACCATGCAGCTTATATTTTTTGCTGACTAAAATGTGATCAAATTTAAATAGAAAAAATCGAATTTTTTTCTATATATTTCTGAATGATTTTCTATATATTTTGAATAGAATTATATATATTTTTGCAAAGAATTATATGTATTTTGAATATTTTTCTCTATATTTCTGCATAACCCTGTAATTAATTTTTAAAACTCCATTCCGGGAATTTATTGGACAAACCTTGTACAAATAAATCTTGTTAAAAAAATTTGTCATTGTAATTAAAATTTAATTAATAAAAAAATTAATTTATAAAAATATTTCTGCACAAATGCATAAACGGAAAAAGTGAAATTTTTGGTCACGTATAAATATATAAAATTGATAATTGATCTACCGTATAATTTCCCACTATTAAAAGCTCCATTAAAAACCAAATTGAAAATTTATCCACTGTTCCAGTAATCATATTTTTACCCATCTTAACTCTATTTCTTAAAGGTTGAATGGAGACTTTAGAAATGTTTTCGTTCAAAGACAAATTGAAACAATTTCTCATGAAAAACCGCTCCGAATTGAATTTGTAGCATTTGACCAAGATAGTGATAGATTCATAAACGCATAAGTCATAGAACTCTATTTCCAGGGATGGATCCCAGAATGGAAAAGTATATTTAGATATTTGATTATTTCGACTGGTGAGTCCTAATCTCAACAAGAGCAAAGGTGGAGCAGATTTATATTTAACATTGATTTCATTGTACAAGAGAAAGTTACCTCTTAACCAAATATTTTGAATATTTTTTTGTAAAAAATATAAACTATTATAATTATTTGTTGTATTGCTCGGATGATAAATTCTCAAATTATACCTAATTGAGATTTTTGGTTCTTGGATCACCTGCAACAATATTACTTCTTCAATTTCCAAAAATGTGTCGTATAATGAGCAAAAATAATATCCCTCTTCTTTCAACGAAACACTTTTTATAATAAGTTTAGATTCTGTTACTTCAGCAAATTCATCACATGTATATAATCCTGTTATCTCGAAAACAATTTCTTCTTGGTTGGTATATAACCATTTGAAAGTTCTTCCTCTACTTACAATTTTTGATGAACAACTAAGTGAGATGGTATCCCCTCTGTATGCTTTGTAAAGCTTAGTAAACTTGGAATAACTTCTTTCAGTATTCAATCTTTTTATCATATTTTGCAGGGTGTTATTAAGTCTTTCTAAGCAAATCATTTGTATAAAATATAAAAAATTTGAGTATAGAGCTATAAAAAATAAATTCAAATTCATCCACTAAAATTATAATTAAAAATCGATCGATAAATAATAAATACTGTTATTTTTAAACAATTCAAAAAATTTCATTGATTTTTGATACCATTACAAAAGTATTTTTGTACTTATGGAAATCTTCAAAAATCTTCAAAAATTAATAAAATAGTATTTTAGTTCAGGAAATTGAACAAAACTAATGTAGAGTATGCTTATTTATTTTTTCAAATAGGACTGATGATGAAGTCCATTATGGTTACTTGGAGGCAAATGAGAAGCGGAAGGAAAACTCTGGACAGCTACCAAAGAATATCCTGTAAAAGACAGGCAAATTAATTGGAAATGTTGAAGTGAAATATGAAAATGTTTATATATGATTATGTGACTGTAATTGATTAGTTAATATATGTTGTATAAATTGTAATTATTTTTAAAAGAGATGGAATTATAAATAAGTGGTAATAGTTTATTTAAGTTAAAAATAAATATTGGTAAGATGGATGTAAATTTTAGTTTAGTGTTAATAGATACTATCTTGTTTTTAGTCTAAATCAGAAATGATTAAAAGTTAAGGAATACACCCATGCTCCGGAATCAGCTAGCAACTGATATCAAGAGTGCCTGGATGATCAGAAAGAGAGTTAAATTAAAAAATTCAAAGAAAATCTATAAATAAGATAGTAAAAATAATAAGTACCAAAGACGTAATAGAAAGAGAAACAAATTTTTATCTGAAGGCCATTGAGAGTAGTTATCGAAGGGTGTTCTATCTTATCTTAAACTAATCTTCTTCGCCGGGTTCTATCATAAATTTAAGTTTAAATTAAAAATCTTATAATTAAGTAAAAGTGAGAATTGGAAAATTAAAATTAAATTGAATTTAAGTGAAAAATTACAGTTGAGGGAAATTAATTTGAAAACCAAGTAAGCAGATTTGGAAGGAACTCAAACAGGTCATTACTAACATTTATTTTATTTGTGGAAATTGACTTGTTGTTTTTCTTTTGTTTGACTTTTTTAAAAATGTGGTTGTTACTGAATTGTCTTCTATCAGTCCGCTTTACAACAGATTAATATAAAATTTGGAGTCAGATACGAAATATTAACATATTTAAGGACCTTTTATTTAACTTTTTGAAATATCAAATATTAAATTAAATTCCTTTACTTACTGTGAATACTACATCAGTTAAATTACATTTTAAGCTTACTTTAATGAAGAATGTTGTAATGCTGTTAGTATTAAAATATTATCCTTAAAATTCATTGTTATATAAATGGAATATTTTTATAAATTTCAATTTCAGATGAACTAAAAATTAAGTCAAAACTCATATTCTTTAACTTTATGTAATTAAAAATTTAACTGTTTTCAGAATGCAATATTAGTGTCTTCATTAAAATTTTGTTTTGTTTTTATTAATCAAAATAGTTTGTCTTAGATACGGATTTATTTGATTTAGTCTTAATTACTTAAATTGATGCATTTCGTGTTTTTATATCCCTAATTTATCTCTTTATGAAAATTCAATTAAGATAAGTAAAAATAAAGTATTTTAAGTAATTTTAGAAATGTCTTCAAATTCATTTATAAATTGTGAATATGAAAATGTAATCAAATCAGAAATTACAAATAATGCTGTCAGGGATAAAATCAATTCAGCTATACAAGAAAGCGGAAAATCTAAGAACAAATCTCAAATTAGTAAAGAAAATGTTCTTGAAATTTTACGAAATGAGGGTGTTGTCGATTACATATTGAATAATCTTTTAATGAAATCTAAAGTATTAGGCCAATGTATGAATAATTTTTAATAATTATTTTGAACGATTATTCTTCTAGTTCAACAAAATCGTACCGTAACAGATCGAGCATTATTGAGTTATACTCATGAGCAGCTATCCCCGCCTGGGCCGGGTCAATTTCTTAGCATCACTTTATCGAAGGCCACTAATTTTGCCGATCATCTTTTAGCAGACGAATCCACTGCTAATGAGAGGTTCGAGTTTGATCTCAATGACTCAGACCACAAATTGAGAATGGGATTTCAATTTTTTCTGGCCTTCCAGAAGCAGCGTATTAACAGCAAAATTGTCCCCTGTGTTCGAGATCCATTGATAAATCAACAATTTTTCGTTAAAATTACCGACGGTTGTCCAGAAAATGTGAGTAGATTAAAAATAATAATTACTTTTAATTATTTTTTAAAATCTCGTTTTATTGATTGGAATTGACATGGGTAATAAATAAGAATAATCATTGACATATTAAGTTGAAATTTTTGATTAATGATGATATTGATAGTCGAATAGGAAGAAACTTTCTCAGCTGGATTTCAAACGAAATGAGAAGATAATTGTAGACTGTGGGGCTCACTTCTTTTCTGTAAAATTAATGTTAACCGTGATTACCTAAAAATGTATCAATATGACAAATCAATTTCTATAGAACATCAAATTTGTCAGTATAATTACTATTTTTGAACCTTATAGCAACCATTACAACTACAAAAATTATTATAAATTATCAAAAAATAAAATATCCCAATTTTAAAAATATCACTTTATATTTCAAAAAAAAATTTTAAGAATTTCCTAATATTGATTTTCACATTAATAATTAATAATAATAAAAATAAAAATGGCGAAAAGTGAAAGGTGAATTGTTTAAGATAATTATAAATATTTTAAGTAATTTTAAAATAAATATAAAATTTGATGAACCTATCCAATAGAAATAATATTCCAAATTTTAAGAAAAGTACCAAGAAAATATTTAAAGATTTTGTAGAACATAGTTTTGAAAAGTGTAACTTTTTCATTTTTTATAAATTGTTGATTTTTGTTCAAATTTTTGTAATGAGACATTTTTTCAAGAATTCATCTTCATTTTTTATATTTAGACCAGCGTTTCTTCACTCTTGGGTTTGAGAGAACCTCTTCATCTGGTGTTAATCAAACATAATTTCATGACAAATGAACGTTGGTTGATTAGTTCTCAAGTGATAGAATGGCGAATGGTGTTGTGCAGTGAGTCTTGGTCCACATTGATTAATATGGATCTGCAAGGTGTTTTCGATGAGTGTCGAGTAAGTTTGTTTACTCATTATCATTCCAATAAAAAGCAACTCTCGTTTATGTTAAACAATCAAATTTCTTATTGGTGCTTAATGCTAATTTTTCAAATGATTTATAAATACTAGCAAAACGAACGATGTACAGGTATATTTATCACACTTTTTCACCACTAAAACTATGTCATGCCAGAAAAATCTTTAAGAATATTAATGAATCGCGTCGTTGAATGCAATTCAAATGGTCAGTATCAATTTCCATTTATTTATTTTGATGGAAATTTCGTTTTATTTCTCATATTTTACTTTTTTGATTTTTCCATCTTTGAGCTTCTTATACTTTTTGTAATGCTGTTGCACATCTCTAGTGCCACTCAATCTTAAAAAAGCTCAAAATACAAAAAGATCTTGAAAAAACCGATAACATTTTAAAAAGTAGAATGACGCCTATATGAATTAAATGTAAGGAAATAACTCAAAGAACTTTCTGAGCCAATTGAAAAAGATAGTTTATATTTTGACTCTTGTTTTGGAAATTTCTTATTACAGAATTAAAAGATTGATTGAAAAAAATAATAAAACCAAAGTAAAGTTTGGTAAACAAGGAAAATAATTATATTTTGAACCATATGCAAAAAATATTAATTAATAAAAATAGATTTAATAAATATGGAAATAGTTAAGTTAGTGTTTTAATTTAATTGAGATATAACTGAAGATTTTGAATTACCTATTATGGTAAAAGTGAAAGATGAATTACATAAATAAAAAATATTCTTTTAATTATTAATTATCAAATTACAAATCAAGAAAATAGTTCATTGGATTGGTTATTAAAATATTCATTATTTCGCTTCATATGGATTACCATAAGTAAAAAATATAAAGTGTGTTAATGATTATATTAAAGTTGATTATAAGTAAAATCAAGTGTATTGTCACTCTAGCAAAAATTGAAAAAAATCTATTTAACTGATAATATTTCTGTTGGAAAATATGAAAGGTGACATTTTTGGAGTTAAAAAATAAATTTTAAGAGCATTCTAAGATTTTTGTGAAAACGATGTTCTTAACCAACAGGAACTCGTTTTTGATCGCCTTATGTCAATCTCAGATAGTAGAGGTGCTATGATTCGCCTACAGCATCTTAATCTCCAGTTATGACACCTTGGTTAATGAGTGTCAATGAGTTCCTAGAAGACCAGTTTTACAACATTATCCGAATTGAGAGGTTTTCCTAATAAAAAGTTTTCAATATTGCAAAAGAAACGATAGTCAGTAAAGGGTACGTTTAGTGAGTATGGAGAATGATTAGCAAACTTCAATTCCTATTGTTTTCTCATAGTCATTTGTTCAGTGTGCTAAATCGTGCAAAAGATAAGAGGTCTATTAACAAATCTGTTTTCTTTTTCTTTAGGTTTTTTCACTATTTTTTCCGGTTGATCACAGTATATTTCTGACGTGATTAATAAACCCGTTTTCATGAATTCACAATGAATCGTACCTACATTAGACCATCGAACACTCACCAACAGCTTCTTTTGATGAATATTCGAGTGTGTTTCGGTGGTTCATCTTTGTCCAATCACTATATTGAACCTTTGCAATTGTTATATTTAATTCATTTTTTTATCACAAGAGAAAATTCAATTCAAATATTGATAAGACGATATTGATATTGATTGACGAGAAAACAACATTAAAACAGTTTCTAAACTTTTTCGTTTCTGTTTTTCATAGAGTTCATATGGACCCCATGTCTCCAACTTTTTCACCTTTCTTTTTTGAGTTAAATGATTTAGTATTGTTTGTTTGCTGATATCAAACTTCACCGACAATTTATAGGTACTCTCAGATTGATTAGTTTCAACGGAGATATCTAATTTGTTATCACAGCCTTTTGATTCTGGGAAACCATATGGCTCATTTATGAGGTCAGAATTATCTGTACGAAATTTGATGAACCAGTTTGATATTGTTTGCTGTATAATAACACTACAATCAAATACACTTAATGTTTTGGCTGTTTGCGATGCCGCTGTGGGCCTTTCAGGTATATCCACTTTCAATAATATTGATTAATTAAAACAATGGATTAATATTTCTTTAGCTTACAAATAAATAAATAAAATAATAAATTGAAAAAATATGCAAATTACCAACACAAAAAACCGAATTTTAAAATATTAAGTCAATGTCAAATAATTAGCAATATTATTAAGTAAAAATTTCACGCTTGACGTTCCAATAGTATTATTAAGAGTTTTTATTATTACCTGTAGAACCTAAAATCTTCTGTTTCGTGATTGTTTGTGAATCCGTGAAAATAGGTGCAAATTTTTTCTGTATAAAACGTAGAATATTGGTTCTATATTTACCAAAAATCTTTTTAATCATTTGTGTTCAGAGACTTGATTGCAATGTATATAGTGTTTCAACAGTAGTAGCTCGAACTATGAACAATAATCATTTTAAAACCATAAATAATATTTCAAATATTTTTATTTTATATGAAAACGAAGAAAAGATGTACAAACTGATGCATAAACTATACGTGATAAACATCTTATAAATCTGGCTTAGTTTCTTTGTTCAATTGTTAAATAGTCATTTTCCACGATTTTTAGTCACTCTCTAGAATATTTAAGATCAATTGGTTTTGAAAATTTTTGGATTTTATTTTTTCTTAACACTTTGTTTAAATTCTCTTTTAGTCAAGCCCCAAAAATTTTTGATAGGACATGGTTGAGGTACGTTAGGAGGATTTTTTGTTTCGGTACATACTTGATGTTATTTTTCTCTAATTCCTCCAATACATCTGTTGTATAATGTAGAGTCGCCAAATCTGGCCAAAAGAAGACATTTTCTGCATCAATAGATTTCATAAAATGAACTAATCTTTTCCTAATACATTCTTGTAAATAAATATCGCTTTTCATTGCACTTTCCTGAATGTAAGGTAAGGTTATTTTTCCCTAGGAAGAAATTGCTTAGCAAACTAAAAAATTTTACAATATTTTTCTTTTTGTGATGAATCCAATTGGACTCCACGTATTTCTGCGTAAAATTCTTTACCAGGTGCTTGGTTTGGATCTGATGGTGCGTAAGTCTCATTATCCATGATACAAATAAAATTTCCAACAGATGGTACTACTTTATTGTAAATATAATTGCTCCCTTTTCGTGCTCTTAATTCTTGATTTTTGATATTTTGGCACTTTGATTTCTTCTTTTTATTGCATGTTTTCATACCTAGTGTCTGTTTAATTCTGTAAACTACTATAATAAATATCCAATTTTTCACCAGCTTTGCGAACAAATTTTGACGAATTATTTTTGAATAAGGATTTCATCCTCTTCTGGTTTCCTGTGGTATTTATTGCTCATGAACGACCAGATTTCTTTATAAATTCTATACGATCTTCATCTATAAGTCGCTTTAATATACCTTGTATCGATCTTCTTGGCATATTTTCGGCAAAAAAATGTTCAATAGTCAAATTAAGATTTCTATTATTTCCTTGGAAATATTTAATTATTCGGTTGGCTCTATCTTGATAAAAATTAACGCTCATTTCTACCAAAAATTTACATTTTATATATGAAATTACAGCTTACTTAATCTTCTATTAGAATATAAAAATTTCCAATCAATAATTTAATAATTTTAAAAATTATGGTTAAATAAGTATGCGCCACTACTTTTGAAACACACTACAGTATAACCTGCTTAAACAGAACAAAAATGGACTAAAAAGTTTATTCTGTTTTAACGATATAATCATTAAAATAAAACACTAATAAAATACGATGTTATTATAATTAAATTTTATTTCAAGTTAAAATATTCCATAATTTTTCTCTGGATCAATTTTTTCTTGAAAACTCTATCTCTGAGATCATTCTCAACGTTAAGTAAGTTGATATAAATAACTTTATTGTAATTTTCTGTAGAGTAGTATTCCACAACTATTTTTAAAGCCTCTAAAATATCACCAATTTCAATTTTATTCGCTTTATCAAATGGTTCTAATACCATGAACATTCTTAGTTTCTTCTTCAATCCCCATTATCAATAACTAAATAATTATCTAAATCTCGTCTTGATTCAAAAAGTTCAGCTAAAACATTAGATTCCTCTTTAATTTTGCTCTCAATTAAACCATTTATATCTTTAGAAGTCTCAGGAATGTTTACTTGTTGCGATAAAATTGAATGATGAAAGCAATTATAAATTGTTCCTGAGGATATTCTTTCTCAAGCATCCGGTATCATTTGAATTGCATCAAAAATATTAATATTGTATTCTTGATTTTTGTCAATACAGTTTATTAACTGAGCAACCAAACTTTTTCGGTAATTCATTTGAAATTTTTTTATTATTCCTGTATCCATAGGTTGCAAAACACTTGTTGTATTTGATGGCAAGAATACAGTTTTATGTTTTTAAAAATATTATTGGTATCCGGATGCGCTGAGCAATTATCAACGAGCAGTAAAATTTTTCTCTTAGCATTTCTAAGCCTTGTATACCATTTCATTAATTCCTTTTTGAAAAATTCGGATGTCATCCAAGCATTTTTATTTGCATAATGTAGATGTTCCACGCTTTTATTTTTGAAAAATCTCGGTTTTAAATATTTTCCAATAATGATAGGAGGCCTCTTTTCACCAGTAATACTAGCCCAAAGAAAAACTGGTAATCTTTCTTTTTATATTTTACCACCACTTCATTTGTCTCCTTTAAGTCTCATAGTTTTATTAGGTAACATTTTAAAGAAAAGACCAGTCTCATCCACATTAAAGATATTTCGATTTTCATATCACAATCTTAGTTGAGGCCATCGATCAATTAATCAACTTTGAACAACCAACTGATCCGCTACTTTAGATTCACCAGAGACAATACCATATGTAATTGAATGGCGTTTTCTAAAACGTTCAATCCAACTTATGTTACAATTGAAATCTTTAATTTCCAATCTTTCAACCAATTGAGCTACTTTTTCAAAAAGTATTGTGAAGAAATTAGAACATTGTTCATTCTTTGAAGTTTAAACCAGTTCAGTAATTCGGAATCAATGCTCCCAAAAGAAGTATTATTAACTTTCTTGGTGTTTAATTTTCGAGTTGAAATAGCATCAAAAAATTTTTCTCTGCTATTTTTTATTGATGAAACTATAGAAGGATAGACCTTATGCTTTCTTGTTAGCTCGGCTTGCTTAACACCCGCATCCAACTGACATAAAATTTCATATTTCTCTGTAAGAGTTAAGATTTTCTTTTTATTCATTATGGGTAATTCTAAAACAGATTTAAAAAGTAAAGTAAATCATAAATTTATAAAGTAAAGAAAAACAAATTAAATTAAAATTAAACAAAATCAAAATTATTAGAAGTTGAAAATTAAAAATTTTAAACTAAAATTTGCTCTGTTTAAACACAATCCCTTAAACAGAAAAAAAAAGTAATAGTAAAGATAGGAAGGCGAAAATATGGGACCGAGATTTGTTCTGTTTAAGTAGGTTATAGTGTATATCTCTTTTTCTTCTATCTTTTCATATATGTTTCATTACTTAAATGGATTATTTATTAATTATTGATTCATTTCTTCAGGTCAATGTTGGAAGCATAGAGGTTGTTCTACAGTTGGTGCCGTGTAATGATCGAGAATTGCCGATCAACCAGGATGTATTCAATGCTCAGTTGAGAATGGAGAATGTCACTTACGGATCAGAGAAGGAAAAGAAATTTTTGGTTTATGCCAAGCAATGGTGGCAAGAGTTTACTATCGATCACCCCGGTGACGATCGACACGTGAAAATATTTGCTCAAGATGAAAACGGTCTCAACAGGTTCCTAAAGCGATATCGATTTCATTATCTCACTTGATATTATCGAACTTGTTGTATCTAGATTCGTTTGTGATTATGTGACGCCAATCAGAGCCGGTCGCATTCTCGATTCACCCGTTCAGGCAGCAAGATTTATAGCCTCGATTCCAACTCAAGTCAGCGCATCTATCGGCACGAGTGCCTCCAGTCACGACTTGTGGAAATCTGGATTGGCGTTTATTGTCGAAAACAGAGGCAATGTGGAAAACCATTCTCTTTTCCTCTGTTCTCTGTTGTTGGGCTTTGGAATAAATGCCTATGTTGCTATTGGCATTGTGAAGGATGACACCAGCAATCGCAGACCTCATTCTTGGGTTGTCACTTTCCAAGTCAGTCTTCTTCATTATGATTAATATTATTAATAACTTTCAAGTCAGAATTTTTATATTTTTTTATTATTATTAACCGTTTACTATCAATGAAATATTAGAAATCAATACAAAACTTCTGATATTCAGGAAGAACATCCAAACAAGGCAACTTTTTGGGAAGCATCGACAGGCAAAAAGTATTCTTTTCGATCGTTTCCCCATTACCAGCCTCCAACCAACTTGAGGATGGAATATATCAATATCGGTTGCCTGTTCAACCATTTTCAGTTTTTCGCTAACAATTACAAAAACAACAGCATCGAAATGTGCATATTTGATATGAATGTGGGTTCTTTTATTTCTCTATCGATATTTGTGCCAAAGTTATGAGAGCATTTTTTTCTTGCAGAACTCGAATCGTTGGAAAAAAATGTCGGAGGAAATAATTTCCATTGTTGTGGAAAACAAGTTTTTCGAAAAATCGATAAGCAATACGGGAAAAAATATTTCGTGGAACAATCGAATACCGCTCGTTGTTCCCCGACTCGTGTCCAATTCGGAAAACACTGCAAAAATGAGTAATGATTTAGAAAATCAACTGAGGACCCTGGTGTATCAGTGGCGAAAGGCTCGATTGGGAACCAACGTTATTACGAGGTGGGATGACCAATTGTGTTACATTCTTGGCCAGGCGCTGTTTTCGTATGAATTGGAGCAATTGACTGGACTGTCCAACGTTGGCAATGACGAGTTCAAATCTGCAATTCAGCGCCACGTCAAAGACGGATATACGTTCAAAGCTTTCCCCCTGCATGTATGTAAATGACTCTGAAGTGGTGTGTCCATTTTGTTTTAATCCTTGTCATCATTTAAGGTTCTTCACATCAACACCAAGTTGATTATGGAAACGGCACTCAAGTCTCCGATATTTCAAGAAATTATTAATTGTCACGGTGTCGATGTCAGTTTGGCTTTGAGAGTTCATGTGTTTTCGTATGCCGAATGTTCAACGCCAACGTGGGTTATTTTCGGTTCTTCATATCAATTTTCTCAATAAATATTATCAAAATCGTGGCCTGCAGATTTCGGTTTTATTTTTCCAATAATATACACACACCTTTATTAAATTTAAAATGTATTATTCTGAAGATTTCTTGGCATTTTTGACAATTTAGATTGGGATAAATGGAGAAATTATTTTATTGCAAATACAATGAAAAATAGTCAAAAATTGTCCCAATGTTATAAACAATATCACAATTTATTGTTTCAAAATAAAACTTTGTTTAAAGGGTCAAATTGTGGAGGAATACCATTTTAAACCATTACTTTCAGTGAAACATCAAAGATGAAATCTGAAAATGAAATAATAGACTCCTCATAAATAATGTTAATATTTTTGTTAACTAAACACTCAATAGGTCTCTAAATATCAGATCTTGAGCCATGTTAGTCAAAGATATTGTACGAATCAATTAACACAAGTCGAAATATTTTAATAAAATCACATTAACGTCATAACTGTAATGTCTTGAATAGTGTCTCCAAAATCACATCCTTGTGACTTTCACAACGTATGAAATTACAAAAAAATATTGAAAATCGAGCAGTTAATTCCTTAATTTAAACAAAGAAAAAAGGTTACTTTAAGCTAATTTCGGCTCAGGCTTCTCAGTCTGGATCTTTACAGTACCGGCCCCCAAGCATAATCCTTGTCATTAGATAATAAGTCAAATTACTGCTTAATTCCGTTTTTCACTTCATTGCTGAATTCCTGAACTGCCACTTCTGACATCATCAGTTCTGAGAGAGTTCTGAGTGGGACGGCAGTAGTAAAATTATTATACTTTCCTATTATTTGTGTGAAAACAAAAACACCAAAATGTTATCAGGTTGTGTAAAATGTAATATCGGTTTTTTAAATTAATATTTTAGTTGAATTTTAATCGACAAAACCTTTGAGTTATCAAAAAATGTGTTTTACCAATCTAAATTAATTATTTATAATACGAAATATTGAATTTACCGTGACTTCTGAGCAAATTAGGATATATATGTTTTATGAGTTCAAGCTGAAACATTCCGTAGCTGAGGCAGCTGGTAACATCATGCAAGAATATAGTAAGAACAAAAATTGAAAGACCTCAGCTACGAAACTCTTCTCCATCCTGTTTATTCACCAGACATAGCACTTAAAGATTTTCATTAATATAGGTCAGTGTCAAACTTTCTGGTAGGAAGATCTTTGAAAAACCAAAGTGGAAAATGACTTTCGCAACTTCATTAATTTCAAAAATCAGGATTTGAAAAGATAGTGAAATTTTGACATTTTTTATAGGACCTAATAATTTTTTTCTAAGTTTGTGTGCTCAAGCCAACTCCGTTACAACCTGATATATTGCTTTTCATATATAAATATATCGAAATTTTTTATATAATAAGTCCCACGTTTTTTTCACAAATTCTGTTCCAAATTACTCTAAAATGGCTATATTTTCTCTGAATAGTGATAGAACGTCCAAATAAAACCAGCAATTAACTTAAGCCCTAAAATCGCATTTCTTCAATTTTTCCGATTTTTTTATAATTCTCAAAGCTTATTTTTTATTATTCCAGTTTTAATGATTTTCATTTTTCAATTAAATCTGCAATTAAGAATTTGGTCCTATGTTCATTTTGTTTGGACATTTTAACACTAAATAAAAAATTATTAGAAAATATTAACTGTACCTATTATTTCTCATTAAAGTAACTTTCGCTCGTCTATCAGTAACTCCTCACAACTAAAACATGTTGTGCTTGTAGTTCTATTGTTCCTACACAAAGTTAAACTCAAAATGAATCAAAACACACAATAAAACTTTATTATAAATAAAAAAATATAATATATAATAAAAATAAATTTGCTCCAATACTCGTAAATCACCCAAAAATATGTCCAATAATCACTTAAAACAAAATGGCTTCTATGTCAAATAATCAAAATCGAGTTAATGGTTAAAGTAATAATGAACACAAAAAAGGAATGATAATAATAATCTAATTAAATAGTTTTAAATAAAAGAACGAGAAGAATAATCACAAAGAGAAAGAGTTCGAGAGTTAACAAAATAAAACGGTCTCATCAGGAGCGACAAGGGGTCACGGGTTGTTCTTTAGGTCCTTTGCAGATCACGTAGAGATTCTCAAACTCGATGCGTCCCCTTGATAAATCTTCTTGCGATAGCATATCCAAAAAAAATGAATAAGGGAATCCTCGAATTGTCCTCGGGTCCTCTGAAAAATCGTGTCAAATCGTATGAAATGATTCTTCTGAAATCGTCGTTCTGAAATTCGTTTTGAAATTCATTTTTGGGCAAATTTTAGAGAATAGACGTCTCTTTATATAGTCATATAGGTTGGGCTACGATCACCAATCCCTACGGTTCGCGACGGTTATTCCATCAATAGCCCATTATTTCTAACTTTGTCTCTACGCCAATTCAAAGTTAGACAAAGAAATTAATTTCTCCCATGACGGAGCCTACTTTCTAAAAAGTAATAATTAATACATTCCATAGCCTCGACGCCAATACTTATGATTATCATTATTACAGTGCAACTTCTATTTTGGACCACAAAATTTCAAAAGTGGTCCAAAAATAGAAGTTAGTCCAATATTAGAAGTTAAGACATAAAAAGGCTATAAAACATGTTGTATATGAACTAATATGGATGTAATAATAGAAATTTTAAAAAACAATAATAAGTCCAATAAATAATAATATATTTCAACGTTTTTGAATTAAATAATCCGTAATTTTAGTTATATTTATTTATATTTATATTCATATGATAATTTTTTACTCATTCCTGGTTTTGAAAATGTTATATACCAAAATATTATTAAAACCAATTATTGAAATTTTTGGAGCAAGAATTTTATTTTTTATATGAAAGTATCGAGAAATATGATAAGTACAAATTATTGGTTCAAATATGGAGTTTGGTCCGATTATAGAAGTTGCACTGTACTATTGTTACGATATTATATCACTATGAACACTGTCGTAACCTTAGCTCGCAAAGTTACTGACCCCTTCACTTTTGCCTATATGTGTACGCAAATGAATGAATCAAACAACTATGAACAACACTTTATTGCTAAAATAACAATACAAACAGTAAAAAATGTTTCAAATGATCAATAAAATGTCTGCAATCAAATGTTTTTACAAAAAAAGAAAAATCAAATGTTATCACACTAAAAATCAAATGGTATTAATCAATTAAATAATTAAATATGAATATCAAATAAATGACCGTACGTAAGAGTTAATTAAAAAGAAAAAAATAAATAAAAATTGTGACGACAGGTCCAAAGGGTGGTTAGCTGAGTCCAATCCGGTCCGCTCAGATACCCCCTAACCGCACAGGACCCGTCGTGTGCTCCTGTCACATAGAGGGCATAAAGAATGAAAAACCTTTTCGAACAATATTCTGTCGTCGACAGCCTCGTGTCCTTCTTTTGACAAATATCCTTGTAGTCACGACAATTTCTTTCGGAGAATTTTATGACAATCCACTGCGGATTCCATATCCTTATATACTATTCTGATCAGACGATCAATCAATCGTAGACCAGCTTTATCAATGGGGAATGTCAATTCCCTTTTTAGCTTGATAATTCTAAATCGGTCCCTTCTCGCGGACCCTGATCTAATCTTGGCAATTTAGGTTTGCCATTGTCAAGATTAGATTCTTTTTGAAAACAATTAATTACCCCTTTTTATGTACTTTTTAATTTATTTATTTATTATTATTATTAAGTTATTTCTGACTCTCTTGCGGTCTTAATAATTAATTGATAATAACCAATCTAAACCCTATTGCGTTCTTTTTTTACAATGGTTTGCAGCGATTTGTCCTTGGCTAACCCAACAGACACTCCAGATTTTAATGAGATTCGATCCTCCGAATCTATTAGTTGAATAAACTCTCTCATAACACATAAATATTTATTAAAATCACAGACAAGATCGACACAAAGTTGTAGGATTCAGTTTAGTTTTTCCTTCTTCTTTGTCTTCCGATTCCGTCTTCTTCATTTTTCGCAACCCCCCTCTTCCCACTCTTTATCATTTGTCAATATCACTTCTTGGCCTATCCTTCTCGATTTTAACTTTATCTCAACCCATTCCCAGGCATTCTCCTCGCTCATTACATGTATTTCTGCTAGTGTATTCTTCTTAGCTCTTCACTGCTTGATTTTAGTGATTGCCTATTGCTTTCCTCTTCCTCTGTTGCGTCCAATGCAATCGGCTCCATCAATACTATAATATCTTCTTCTGCTATCATGTCCTCCCATCTGGGTGTTGGTGTTACTTCTCGTTTTCTCTTCGCCTTTTGATGACTTATTGATCCACGGATTGCCACCTTCCTCGTGAAATCCGTGGTTACGTTCTTAACCTCTTGATGGCTCATTTCGGGTTTTTGATGTTTCTTATTATATTCTTCCCTCGTGAAGACTCCAGGCTCGTTATCATTGTCATCTAGATCTATTGATGGAGATTTGTATAATTACCTAAATTTCTTAAAATTTTCTTCCATTCTCTTATCTTCTGCTAGCCTCTTTCGTTCTTCCTCACTATTTTCGTGCAACTTGCTCTTTGATCCATCGCTCTCCACCGTAGAAGTATCCATTCTTTGATTTTCAGTTTCTACTTCTGCCGGTGAGTCTGATATTTCGATGACTTCCACTATGACTGATGGTTTGGTTGCCGGGTTTTCTCTTTTTACTGATACCTGTCTTTCCGTCAGCATATTAACTATCTGACCTATCTTTTCGACTTTCTTTGTTGGCTGATCTTCCTTTTCTTGGTCAATTCTACCTTTTTCGTAGCCTCTGTCTTCTTTTCTGCTTCTCTTTCTTGTCCGTATATTGATCTTTCCATGTCTTCAATACTATTCCAAACCTTCATCATAAATGCAGTATCCCTTGTTAGAATATAACAACATCTTCAGTTTTCCATTTTTCTGTTTCCATAATAGAGCACTAACATGTGAAGTGATGCAGTTCCATCTCGTCTTGGTGTTAATAGCCCATCTTTTCTTATAAGTGGTAACGTGGTAGGATCCCAGTAGCCACGGATCCAACTCCTATCAACTCTTATTGCTTCTAATGCTCTTTTTACTTCATAACCTATCGCTGGTTTTCCCTCGAGTAATCTAGATAATTCTAATTTCGCTGTCAGTTCGTCAACTTGCCCTTCGATCATCTCTGATGTAATACCGTGGTCGATTGTCCTATAATCTGCTACATATGCTCTGGGTGCTATTAGACTTCGAAAGGAAAAGTTTCATTTAGTATCAGATAGGACAGCTCCTAGGGGGGCCATTCTTGTCATGAACATTGGCAAGCCATACTTGACGTCCAACATGACAATCTGTCGAGTATCTGGATGTTTCAACCAACTTTTGTCGACGTATGGTCTTCTCGCCAGCCAATCTTCTCTGGAATAGGATCCCATTCTGTCTGCTTTTTCTTAGCTAGTCCTTATTCTTCTCGGTGTTGGCTTAACACTTCAATTATTATAGGTCAAGTGGTTAGTAGATAACACTCTGAATCAACGTCTTCTTTTATTTGTAGGGATACTTGGATTTCTGGCATAAATGCTTCGACATAGATCTCATTGTTTCTTCTTTCGATCACCAATACCCTACTAGTACTCAGAAAATGAATTTCTTGCCCCCAGCGACTAAGGTAAGCAAAATTGACTGCGGGGACTAGTTGCAGTAGACAAATCATTTGCCTATAATCGGTTTTTCTTCCTTTTTAACTTGTTGGGGATTGTTTCTGGTTCTGTAAACCATTTCATGGCTCCCTTATTCTGTCTGAACCATGATGTAATAACTGCTATCTCCTTTAGGTTGTCTAGACAACTTTTCTTAGCTAAGGTCAGGGGTTTATTAATGTTCCTATTCTCCTATAAATAATTGATTTTCTTTTCTTCGCGGGAAATGAAAGAAGGGTACGGAATTTCGGCGGGCTTCAATCCAGCTTTGTAGCATTCCATTATTTATTTGTTTTTGCTGAACAGTAATAAAGATTAACAAATCAATCAATATTTTTGCTTTAATAATACTCGTATGGAACAAGAGCTTTCTTTTTGGATGATACGCCACATCCCTTTTTATCAAAAAGAAAAGAGAAGAAAAGTTATATATATATAGATTTAATTTTAATTTCTCAAATATGATACATCCATACTAAAACAATCACAAAGCATTCCATCAGACATTAAACAAAACATTCCTCTGTTCTGCGAAAACTCGAAGTTTGATTGCAAGTCTACATCCTCGGACACGGTTCCAAAATCCATGTTTCTCCATGACTTGATAACGGTTGAATTTCAGTTGGGAATTCTAAACTCGATAACTTTTCATTTTCCTCTTCATTACTACTCTTCGTTCCCTTCTACAGCGTTTTCTAATGTGGCAACATGATTAACAATGCTGCTCCACAAGCTCCTAAGGCCATAACCCAATTTGTCATTCTATCAACTGCTTCCTTTTCCAACTTTCGTTTTCTAGATCCTGGATTTCCTTTCCTACTTTTCTTTGGGGAAATTATTGGTACATGTCTTCTACTTCCCAATCAATTCCCTTTTTTATTGGATTAATTTTATTGGATCGCTTCTATCTTCATAGCTATGAACATTCGTGTAGGAACTCACCTTCTCAGTTTGCAATACGTCATATTCTGGTCAGAACACAGCTCTGACCCACCACGCTGCTCAAAAAAGAGTGATGAAATGATCAATATGTTGAAATCAATAATGAAATCGAATTCAAAAAGTCGGATATTTTTAGTAAATTAATCACAATTGAGTTATTTTAGTAAAATCTCAATAATAATTAAGTTTAAAGAAATGAAATAATAATAAATTTAAGGATGGAAAATAATGACGAAAATAAGGAAAAAGAGGAAGTAATTGAAACATTAGATGTTATTAAAAAAATTAAGTAGCAATAGAATGACGCCACCGCGAGAAGTTATCTGGATTCTTTCTGTCAGTGTTGAGTGTTATCATTGTTATCTTCCGAGTCCCATTTGTACATTATGATAAATAATAATAATAATGATAATTCGAAATAATAGGTATTGAAACATTATAGAAAAAATTTTTATTGACTTAATTCTTTAAAAATTGTTTTAAAAACTGATTTCAAAAAACACATTTTAATGGATTAAAAATTCTTAGTCAACTTAATAAAATATAATAAATTAGCATCATACTAATATACCTTCAACAGTTTTCCTTTCCAGCTGTATATTTCCTAAAGTGGCTTTGATAATTTCAAATCTAGCTTAGATTGTAAGAATATTCTATTTATCTCTTGGCTTGGGTTTAGAACTGAGTCAAATAAAACTTAAATGTCATTAATAAGTTCAAGTAGTTTAAGATTATTTTGTAATGGAACAGATTTTGTTGATAATATATATTTTCTAATGGAATATTATCCGCGCTTATTCGGTCTAAGTGATTTTTTGTTGATTAAATTCATTATCTTTAAATTTAATTTAAGAATCTGTCCCAAAGACAAATAGATGGTCAGCATATGCATGAATTTAGAATTGTTGTACATTGTAAAAAGTTATTCTATGATATTCAGAAGCAGTGCTGCCATAGTAAGCAGAAAAGGTTCTTAGAAAGGGGACACATTGACGAAGATAACTATTTCAGTATTAAAAATATGATAGCAATGGAATGTTGAGTACTTAAAAAAATTTGAAAAATGTCTGAAACTGAAGTATTCAACTTCTGATAACTGAGTTTTATTTAATTAATCATTATTAGTTCTATTTTTAAATCCATAAAATATTTTTATACTTAGCATATTGTTTAATATATTCAATTTATAAATAAATATATTAATTCATTTTGCAAGTGTTTCCACTAAAAAAGATAATTTTCAGTTTTACTAACTTGCCCTATTATCTACAACGATATGAATTTTTTTATTATAATAGGTAAAAATTGGTGATTATTATCTCCATGTTCAATATAATCTTAAAATTAGAAAGATTACATCAATTGTTTTCGCAAGCATTTCCACTAAAAAACATAAATTTGTTAGTTTTACTAACTTGCCGACACTATTTTACAATTCTAACTTAATGAAAAGAATTGTAATAAAGAAAAGCAATTACTAAGTTTTCTATATTCTTAAACAAACTTAAAAATAAGAACGTATTTGTTTTGGCAAGCATTTTCCACTAGCAAACATAAATTTGTTAGATCTACTAACTTGCTTAAAGACACGTTTTCATTTTAGATATAAATTTAAACAAATGTGTTTAAAATTAAATCTTTTTGTTTATTTTTATTTAATTTGTTATATAAATTAAAATTTTAAAATTTCATTAATTTCTATATCATAGAGAATTAAAAGTATGCATATACATTGATTTTTATAATACCTTTATTGTTATCAAAATTTAAGTTTAAATTGAACTAGTTCTAAATGATACAAAAAATCTAGGCAATTGGTAAATAAGCATTTATTTTGTGTTTCACTTATGAAAAAATTATTTTTAAAATATTAGTTAATGTTTATATTACATTTAATATTATAATATTTCAAGACATGCGATCTCAAATCTTGGTGTTGTGCTGTCGTAATGTTGATGATGGTCGCCAAAAAACCCAGATCTGATTATTGTTGAGAACTGATAGAAAACAATATTAGATCTGATCTACGACGGAAATCATTTCAATGGTAAGAATAGTTTAGTTGAAAAAAATCACTGCCGTCATAAATTTTCTTCATGTCAAAAAGCTATACAAAATTATTGATTTATGCAAGTTAGTTAGGTGTCACTAATGCTCAGTATAAGAAAAGCATGGTGTCCTGTATAATTGTTAAGTTTTCCCATAAATAAATACCGTAGATACTCGAATATACAACCCCATTTTTTCATCAAATTTTATAGAAAAAACCTCGACTTACACTCCTTTAATTAAGTCCGCTCACCCCAATTAATTGAATGATATAAATGATAGATTTTAATACATTTTTTATGTTAATATAATGTAAGCGATGTTTAAATACATCAATATTAAATTAAAAGTGGTAAAATTTCAAAAACAGAATTTTATAATGGTAAAATTTTTAACGAAAGAAGAAAGAATGTCAATTGTTGTACTTTCAAAATCATTCGGGCCGAAGTAATATTAATGATGAAGAGGGAATTTAATTTCCATGTGACCAAGCGTGGTTGTCGAAAAATTGTTCAAAAATTTAATAGTCGTGGTAACGTGTACGATGCTCAAAGAATTGGTCGACCCAAACAGTTTTCTATCAGAGATAAAAGGCTGATTAAGAGACTAGCTATGCGGTCCCTACTATCAAGTTTAACCGTGGTTGCCGGATAGGAGAAAGCAGTACGTAACAAGAAGAAAATCTGAAAGCCACAAACAATGTTGTATTCTTCCGAATGTCAATCATGGAATCCAGGTATATGTTTGGGGTATTATTTCTATTAATAGGGTTGATCCACTAAGGCGTGTAAACAGCATCTTAAACTCCGAGAAATATTGGGTTGTCCGGAAAGTTCGTGCGTTTTTTACATGAATCGTTTTGGCCTTAATTTTGAGGCACTTAAACAAA